>PVJH01040583.1:0-15645 GCA_004026705.1 Nesogale talazaci
GACAGATGGAACTTATGGACTGGGTTGGATTGTTTTCTCCATATACAAGATTCTTTTATATCAAACTATCTAATACACATATGAGCGTCTATGTATATGTTTCTCTGGTCAACCCAAATTAGCACAAGATCCATGCTGTGGAAGCATTTATGGTCAGGGTCCTCCGTCAATACTGAAGGAACCGCCCACTCCCAAACAGGAAATTCCACAGGTTCCATTTCTTTCTATTCATTGTCAGCCTTAAAAGAGTTCTGGTCTGGTGTGGCAGATATTCCTTGAAGAATCTTCTCACTTCTTCCTTCACGTTCTTGTGCGAGAGACTGAGTGGGGTGGGGGTGGGCTCGAGATTTGTGAACCCTTAGAGCAGTTTCTAGAGGAAAAGAAAGGTGGAGGCAGCCATTGTCAGAGCCCCCACTATTGAGCTTAACAACCCAGGCTGCTCACATCCTGTCTTTCCATTTTAGGTGCTGGAATCCAGTATTTGCCTTTCCGAAAAGAGTTGTGCCTCAGTCCATAAGAGCGACAATGTCTCAGCGTGGAGAAAGCCCTTGCTACATACGTAATGTAAGCTTTGTAAGCGGCAGTGAGCAGGGTGAAACGCCGATTTCTAATATTACTAAAGAGGTCATCATCTCCTCCACAATGACCTCTCGTCTACCAGAAGAGACTCCTGCTACTGAGTCATCCAAGATTCCCCAGGGCTCTCAGAGTGTCTCGGTTTCTTCTTCTGCCTCAGTGAACAAATCAGAGGGGAGTCTCAACAACCAAGGAGATGCGAGACATCCCAGCACCCTAATGCCCGTGCTAGACACAAAAAGTTTGATCACCTATCTAAACGAAAAGATGGGTTTGTTGGTGCAATTCATGCTGATCAAGTATAAACAGAGGGCGATGATCACCAGGGAAGACATCCAGAATGTAGTCACTAGAGAGTATGCAATCTACTTTCCTGAGATCTTCACTATGGCGTCTAAGCGCGTGGAGCTGGTGTTTGGCATTGAAGTGAGAGAAGTGGATCACATTAACCGCCGCTATGTCCTTTGCAATAACATGGGTCTCACCTACAATAGGATGCGGAATGGTGAGGAGCGCCTACCCAAGAACGGTCTGCTGCTTTTTATCCTGGGTGTCATCTTCATGAAAGGCAACAGCGCCACTGAGAGGGAAATCTGGCAAGTACTGAATAGAATGGGCGTATATTCTTGGAAGAATCATATAATCTATGGGCAATGCAGAGAATTCCTCACCAAAGATCTCGTGAAGGAAATGTACCTGAAACACCGACGGATACCCAATAGTTGTCCTGTGGGTAATGAATTCCTTTGGGGTCCAAGAGCCCATGCTGAAATTAACAAGGTAAAATTCCTGGAATATTTAGCCAGGGTCAATGATTCTGACACACCGATTTATTCGTCACAATATGAAGCTGCGTTGAGAGATGAGGAAGCGAAAGCCAAAATTTCACCCAAGTTTACCACTTCTCACAAGTCCAGAAAGCATCCCCCCAAGGTTGATTCTAGAAGCCCCACCCCCCATTAGGAAGCAATGAAAGTGATTGTCCACTTCTTTTAGAAGCAGCCTGTCAACCTAGCATTGAGTTTTCAGTTTATGGATGGCAATGCTCACATTTATTGGTAATTTTAAGAATTGTTAGAATAAGTTTTGCTACTTCTAAAATGAGTTTGAAAATAGGCAGTGTCTAGAAAGTGTGGAAATAATTCAGCTTTGAAATTTGGGGGGCAGAGAATTAGAAAAAATATTAAATGTGTTTATTTTTGACTTCTCACATATCCTTTAGGCCATTTCTCTGTAAAACTAAAAGATGCCTGTATTCGTCTTATGTGTTCAAGAACATAAGAGGAATTAAATCTTAATTAATTAAATCGCATGCTTTGTTTCCTTTGTTCCCCAAATAAGGAAGTACCACACTAGTTCAAAGGAACTGAGGTAACTGAGACCCAGGCCATGCTCGGTATTTCAGTTTCTAGACCCCTCAATCTTAAAGCGAAGGTGGTGGTGGGGCCTTCTCAATCCTAAGGAAACACCTTCGCTGTGAGACAGTCAGATGTCTTCTCATCGCTAAGGAGCCAATTCTGACTCTTTCGCACAGAGTGAAACTGCTCCTCACGGTTTTCTAGACTGTGAATCTTTACAAGTGACGTGTCTAGATGAAAACAGTCAAGTGTTGGCAACCTAAGGCACAGAGCATTTGGGGGAAATTGGGAAAGTAGCTTTTCTATGTGGGTTACTTCATTTGTTTGTTTTTGTTTGTTTGGGGGCGCATCACTGCCCTCTGGTGGGAGTGGGAAGCCCAGCCTTGCTCCTGGAGAGCTAGAGCTGCTGCTGAATTGAGCAGCCAAGCCAGTGGGCCGCAGTCCCCCACTCAACCGCTTTCGCCACCGGGGCTCAGCCGTGAGTTACTTTTTAAAAAGACTGGATGGTACATTGCAACGACTGTGGACGTAAGCACAGGTCTGATCCTTGCTTATTGCGCCTCCGAGTTGAGAATAAAAACCTAGTGTGGGAAATTATTGGTAGCTATTCCATTGGGATCGTGGATAAAACCGAGAAGGTTCTTCACCGGGCGAAGTACTAAAATGTGCCCTTAATTTTACTCGACTGTAATTGGACACAGTGAATACATTCAGTATGATATGTAAATCATCTCCCAGGGCTTTCTGAGAAATAAAGGAAATACTCCCTTGAAATAGATTGAAAAAAATGTAGAAGCCACTGTGCTCTTCACTCGGAGCCACTCTGTTCAAAGGACATTTCAGAATGGTGGTCTGCATTTTACTTGGTCAATTCAACTAGCACAGCATCGGTATTCCATGGGAATGGGACGCGTGAACAAATGTAGATGCTTTGGATTGAAGGGCAGCTGGAAGTGTGGAGCAACAGTGACAGACGTTTTACCAACTTTTAGTTGTAGACAGCTGGAAGACGACTAGCACACGCATAGCTTCTGAAGGGAAGAATCTACAGGCTGACTCGCCGAGCAGCATCTCTGTCCTATAGCATGTTGTTCTCTGTGAAACCCAAATCAAAACTCATGTCACACAGTTGAGGATGTTGGTGATCGAGTCAACACAATTATAACACAGACTGTCATTTATGAAAGAACTAAGGCATGCCTTGCCCCAGGCCAAGCATTTTTCTTCCATGACACACTTTCCAACAGTCACACAAAGCACCTTCTCCAATCCATTTTACAGACACAGAATTCAATTCAGCGCATTTGGGTGTGTACATAAGTTCATAATACTAGTTTGTAACAGAGCAGGGACTACATCCCGGGTGTGACGTAGACTTGAGACTCCTCTATTCCATTCCTCTCGTCCTCAGACGGACTTTCTGCCTCTTGATTAATTTCTCTTCCCACTCTTCCATAATGCGTCTAGGAAATACAAAGAAGGAAACAAAAACAAAGGCGACCTGGTGGCAAAGTGTTTACTTACTGGGCTGTGATCTTCAAGGTGAGCAGTTAGAACCTGCCAATCACGCCGTTGTAAAGAGGTACAATCATAGAAACCCACAGGGGGCCATTCTCTCCCGACTTATTGTGTCACTAGGAGTCAATATTGATTCAATGGCCATGAACTTGTTTTGATTTCTTCTTGTTTGTGTCTGGCCTATGCTTGCTTACCAAAAGAAACTAAACAAAAAAGAATACTGCCGTCATGTATATGCTGACACTCGGTGACCCTCCAAGATAGTGTAGACCTGTACCCGTGACTTTCCCAAGATTGGTAATGACGGCAGTGGTTAACTCTTGGGCTGTGATCCATAAAATAGGCAACTCAAAATCACCTGCTGCTCTCTGGGGAATCATTACTCCTTTTACTGTTTCTAAAGTGTTATCTATCTTTCTTTCATGTACCAAACAATCTTACGTACACAGATGAGCATATGCAAATCTAGCATGCTTAATGTGGTAAAGCAAATAAGAGTCTTACTAGTGAGGGGAGAAAATATTAGAAAAGTATGACATAGCTATGTGGTTCATCAGTACCAAACAAAACCCGGGATTTACAATCCCTTCCCTGTGGTACTTCTGTGAGGGACTGCTCAATTATCTTACAGGTGGGCTTGGGTTCTCCACTTCATCCACCCTCCTTCACATCCGTTTGGTTGCTTCTTTCTGAACTTCTGTTTTATCTCCTTCCATCCACACCTAATGGTCACACAGGCTTCTCTTATTTCTCCAGTGGAGCATCTCTGGGTTTTAAACATCGGGTTTTAAACATCTGGGTTTTAAACATCGAGTAAACCCCCATAGCCTTGAATTTAGCGATAAATTATTAGATAAGACAACAAAACCACAAGTAACAAAAATCCAGTCACATTACACTTGTCTAAAAGTAAAAATGATTTTGCAAAGAAAAGTTTCAATAAATTGAAAATGGAATTTGTGAAATAGATACATTTGCAAATCATATATATTTTTTAATAACTCATTTTATCGGGGGCTCATAAAACTCCCAACACTATCCGGATCACTACTCCCACCACTTGTCCTTAAGGAATCATCTATTCTGAATTCCCCATGTTTTCCGGCTCCAGTATACACCTGGGCTTTGGTTCCCCACTCCATATACCCCCTTCTTTATAAAGAAACAATTTTTGGTAGCCGGGCACCATCAGCTTTCTTCACCACCTTTGCTTTTTCACATATTTGTCATCAGCGATCATATCAGGAAGGTAAGCACGCAATGTTATGATTTTTAGTTCTTGAAACCTGGTAACTGATCCCTTAGACAACTCGTGGCCCCACTAGTTGGTGTGCTTCTTCCATGTGGGCTTTGTTGCTTCTGAGCTAGGTGACCACTTGTTTGCCTTCAAGCCTTTAAGCCCCCAGGCGCTGCATCTTTTGATAGCCGGGCACCAACAGCTTTCTTCGCCACACCTGCTTGTGCGCACATTTGTCTTCAGTGATCGTGTCAGGAAGGTGAACATCGTGGAATGACAATTTAATAGAACAGAATGTTCTTGCACGCAGGAAGTACGTGAGTGGAGGCCCAACGCCCATCTGCTGTCCTAATACTAACACTATAAGTATATGCATGTTGATCTAGCTCCCCAGCATCCTATATAAATGTATTCAACTATGCTCATGTCTCTATTTTAGACCTCTGTAAGTGCCCTTTATGGCCCAGTTCTTTCCTCCATTTCCCTTTACTTTGCTCCTGTCTTATTATCATGCTCAGCCTCTATTGGGGTTTCGGTTTTCTCTCTCTGTTGCATCACTCTTGATCTATTCCTGTCGGTCTTCTCACACCCACCTTGTCAATGATTTTGTATCTTTTCTTATTCCCTTTTCCCTGGGCCATTCAAAACCACTGCCTTTCTCACTCCTCCCTATCTCCCATGACCCTCTCATGTCCCCGGAAACATCTGCCCTGACATTTTCACCTCCAGACTCTTCATCCAGCCAATCTTATCTACTTAGACCTACAGCGACAGTAATATGTGCAAAATAAACAGCACTCCTAAGATGAAGCAACCAAAGTAAATAAAATGATCATAACGAATCATATATCCTATACGGCATAATGTTTAGAATCTGTCAAAATCTCTACATCAGCCTAAAAAAAAGGCAAACAATCCAATCTAAAAAGTGGACAAAGGACTTCCATAGACCTTTCCCCAAGAAGTTATATGAATTACCAATTAACACAAGGCAATATACTGAACCTTGTTTAGCATGAAACTCAAGCCACACCCAACCCCATTCTGACTCAGAGTAACCGTATTGGTCAAAGAAAATCTGCTGCATAGGATGTTTGAGGCTACAAGTCACTACAGAAGCGAATTGACTCTTTTTTTTTTTAAGATATAACTAACTCACCTTCACACTCACTGGGCATCTCAGAGAACCTTGGTTGCTCTGTTAGACAGAGGAACGGAACATTGAGAAATCATCCCAACTCATTCCAGGCCAAGGTCATAAGTTCGATACTAGGCCATATGTTCGATACCAGTCTGTAAAGTCTCCTTCTGTCTCACGAAGCATGTGCAATGACACCGGCACAATCACAGGCCAGTGGGTGCAGAGTCTTCTGTCTCCAGCAGAAGTAGAAGCATCCCTACGCTGGCAGGGCTCTCCCCATGGCTCCTCGTTTTCAGTGTTCAGGGTCCATGAGGAGTATCCATTGGTGGTAGAAGCATCCCGGTGCTGACAGGGGTCTTTCTGTGACTTTTCTGGCTTCAGAGGTCTGGGTCCATCATGTAAGCCTATGTGGTTTCTCCTCTGGCTCCTCCGGTTCCTAAGACTTAGGGTCAATGCTGCCATCTTGTCTTGACAGTCTAACATCCCAAGGGACTGTGCTTTGTGTCTTGTCAGTAGGGTGTCTCTAAGAGACTGAGTCTATAGTCTTTCAGGGGGAAGTACCACGAGATTTCCCAGTATTCTTAGAGAAAGCCAAGCCCCCACAAAGGTTTCATTGGCTATCTCCAGATTGACAGGCTAGACTTCACCCAAAGGCTCCCAATCATGAAATTAACACCAAAGTACAGGACCGAAACAGTTGCTTAGTGTGTTAAGCCACAAACTGTTAGCCACAAGATCAAAGGATCAAAATCCACTGGCTTCTTCTTGATAAAAAGATGAGTCTGTCTGTCCCCATAAGTATCTATGTACTCCAGTATAAGCCAACTCAAATATCAGACGAGGCAGCTCGTTTTACCACAAAATGCACCCAAAAAATATATGCTAACTGACCCCCGCCCTGGAAAGCATGTGTCACAGGGAACATCAAGAGAACTTTGGGGTTAGGGGGTGGACAAGGAGGTGACCTACCATACCCAGGTGGAAACAAACCAAAAAGGAAAATGAGAAAGGGGCAGTTAGCCTAGAACCCATGGAGCTGCTGGAGCACAAAGAGACCTGTGGGACTACCAACAGTTCAAGACATGTTCCCTATCTAGAGCATACAGAGACGGGATGATAATGGGGACATATGGTGGGGAGAGAGTGTGGGAATGGAGCATAAAAGCTCAGCAAGCAGTATAAAGCCAAGCCACAGAGCTCCTGAGGAGCCCCTTAAATGGACTGTGGGCAAGGAGTGGCAGGCCTGGATCTCCCTCAGGACCTGGAGGAAGGGATTCCATGGGGACCAGCAAACATACCGGGAACTATCTAGGATCTTTTTTCTTTTCTCTCACTTTTTCTCATCCCTTTGGTTTCTCCGACCATAGGCTTTCTTCTTGTTCGGAGTAGGACATGGATGGTGTGTTAGTTCGGGTTGACTAGAGAAATTCATACGTATATGTATGAAAGAGAGAGTTTTATTAGAGGGTAATTGTGCATTAAGAAAACACCCCAGCCCAGTCCAAATCAAGGTCATAAGTCTGATATTAGTCCATATGTCCACTAGGAATCTACAAAATCCTCTTCAGACTCAGACAACACATGCAATGATGCCTAATGCAGGATGACCACACTCCAGTGGATAGAGAGTCTTTGGATCCAGTGGTGTTGTACACATCTCAGCACTGGCAGGAGTCTTCCCAGGGCTTCTCCAGGTCCAGGCTTTGGGCCACATCCCTCGGGGATATTTCGCTGGGAGTCAACCTGGTCAGTCGAGTCTCTCAGGCAGCTAGTGTCACTAAAAAGTCTCCAAGGAAGTTAGAGAGTGTCTCCGCCTGCAAGAGGGATTTTCCACATTTCCTGGAATTCTGAGGCGAAGACCATGCCCACACATGAAGGTCTCCTTGACCATCTCCAGATTGGCAGTCTAGACTCCAGACTTACACTCTTAATCCTCAAGTGGACAATAGATGAGGTGAGTGCCACAGGTGGGCTGCCCAATTATATGGATTGGGCCGTGGAAGGGCTGCCTGCAGAGAAGACAATGGGGTCAATGGCCCTGGAAGGTAGAGCAAGAAGAAGTAGGTGGAGAGAGGGGTGTTGTGAGCAGGCAGCGTCATGGGCAGGGCAACAACTAGGAAAGCAGAACCAGCATCTGGGAGAGATTAGAAATCTGGTGAGTATTCGAGCAACACCAAGCTAGAGTAGAGGAAGCAGTAAGAAGGGGAAGAAGGGGAAAAGGGATGTCAAGGCAGGAGGAGGCAAAAGGGAACAGAGGCAAGCTCCAGGTAGCAAAGGCACCGATCCAGAACAATTGTGGCATTGGCCTATGTACTTATGTTTATAAGGCGAGTCACTGAAACTGCTGATGGGTCTTGGGCCTTGTGTCATACCTTCTCTCAATACAAGAACAGTTTGTTCTAACAAATTGCCATGCTATGATGCTCACCACCCCACCCACCTGCATGATCACTGAAGACAAAATGGGTGCATAAGCAGATGTGGGGAAGACAAAGGATGGTGCCCAGCTATTAAAAGATATAGTGTCTAGGGTCTTAATGACTGGAAGTTAAACAGGCAGACATGCAACAGCGATGCGTCAAGCTCACACGGAAGAAGCACACCAGCCAGTACGATCATGAGGCATATTATTTTTGAGTTTTCCTTGTCTCGGGTGACTCTTATTTCACTATCTCTCTTAAAAGGTAGTTTGGCAGGGTAGAGGATGCTCAGGTTGGCATTTTGTTCTTTCAGGTTTCAGAGGGATATTATTCCACTCCCTCCTCCGCTTCTTTACCTGAGCAATATTGTATGTGCCTGCCTTTTTTCTGTAGCTGCACCTATTTGGCTTCTTTTTCTTGGACACTGGATAATCTAGCTATTATGTGCCTTGGTGAGCTCTTCCTGAGCTTTAGTCCAATTGGTGTCCTCTCCGCTTCCTGTATGCATGCCTGATTCTCATTCACTAAGGTGGGCAAGTTGCTTCCAGGTGCTCCCTCACTGGTTTAGCTGTTGAATTCTTCACTGTGCTTTGTTCTTGAAGACCAGCTGATCAAATATTGGTCCTTCTCATAACGTCTGTCATTGTTCCCAACTTTTCTTCTGCCTCTTTGATTACCTTGTTTGTCTGTCTTTCTCGTTGGTTGAAGTCTGTCTGATTGGCCTCATGATGACTGGCAGGATGCTCTGCCTCTTCTAGTCTGTATGTGAGGTCGATTATCTTGTGTTTTGCTTCTGTCACCTCATCCATTAGCTCTTGTATTTCTCCTTGGTCCTGGGACTTCACCACTTCTATATTGGACGTCATCTCCTCTATCTTGTGTACATCTCATTTATTATTGTGGCATTATGTTGTGTTGCTTCCCTCTTCTCCTGTATTATTCCAGGCAGCACTGGGAGGATTTCTTTTTCTTGCAGAGCAACATCTGGTTCTTCCTATGAGCAGCATTAGGTTAGGATTTATTCTGCTGACAATTTTGTTTTGTTTTGTTTCCTTTTCTTGTTGAGGGTGTTGAGGAATGTTGCTGCCTGCTTGTCATTTTGGAAGAACTGGGTGCCATGTTCCTGGGAGACTGAGGGGCCCAGAGCTCTTTCCCTGGGTGGCTTGTATGAGCAGTGTCAGGGTCTACCTGTGGGCTACCGTTTTGGTAGGTCAGGCTGCTGTTTACTGGACGTGCCATGGAGACACAGTGCACAGAGGAGGTGGGGGATCTCGGGGAGTGTGCCGAGGCTGGCAAGAGTGGGCGTTCTACAGGCCTGGGTTGGGACAGGCCCACAGCATGGGCAGGGGTCTGTCTGGGCTGTCCAGTCACATTTTTAAGTCTTTTAAAATCTCTGTGGAACCTGAACCACTCAAGCCAGTTTGGGGGTTTGACTGTGGCTTTCAACCCCTGATATTCTCTTTTTTTGCTATGTTAAAATCCTGCACTATGCTATGGGGATTGGGATTCTTCCTGTGTGGTTATGCAAATATTATGATTATAGACCAGGAAGTGTTTTCTGGAGGCTTACATCCAAAGTTATGCAAAAGAACACTCCCAGGAATTGTGAGCATTCATATATTTTTTGAGTTTTCTAACTTGCGTCGGTGGTGCCCAGGTATCTGTGCTCTGCTGCCCTCCCTACAAGGGAAGGGGGACCGGATGAGCCAAGTGGTTTGGTGGCCTACTGGACCTGAATCCTCCATCCCCCCTCAGTAGCATTCCCTTGTCATTCCTGTTTCTCCTGCACAGCTACATCATGGGCAAATATGCCAGGGTTTCCCCAATTGCTGCAAATTGGTAACTAATACGTTATCGTTAACCACGCTGACAGGCATGGAGCTGGGGAGAGGGGGAAAGGGGATGGCTCATGGAGTTCCTCTCTTCCTGGTGGGGGAGGAAGGATGCAAAGCCTGAGACTTGCAAGAGCCCGGTGTGTGGCAGAGATGGGAATTCCTGCGTGAGGTCTCGTTGCTAGTTCTCAGAGGCTCTCCATGAGCCTGGGATTGTGGCCACATTTAGCCCGTAGCCGAGGGAAATTGCTGCACACTGTGAGTAGGAAGGGGTGGCATATGCAGCACCGCTGTGCCTGGTGAGGGATTATTGGAGTCAGTGGACGTACAAGAAGAACTTAGAGTATTTTAGGGAGTTCGCAAATAGCTCGTGTGGATAAAAATCGCAGGGGACCCCTGAACCGGATCCCAAGCACACTTCCAATGTTGGCCTCCTTACCTCCTAAATTTCTGATCGAATAATGGAAGTGCCAGGCGCATGATTCTACCTGGACTGAGTATACATTCCTTTTTTCGAGATGACCTATTTTAGTCTGAGGGTCAAGGGGTTGCTCGTGGAAGAAGTATCAATTTGTGGAAGGCTGTCCATTTGTAGAAGTCTATGGTGGACAGCAAGAAGGCAGAATTCATCTGCAGGATGTCTAGTCAGGTAAAGCCTCTGGTAGAGCCCCAACAGCCACAGTTGGGGGTTCAAAGAGTTTACTCTAAGAGAGGTATTGTTGTAAACTTGATTACGTTGGTTGAACAATAAAATAATAGCTGGTCAGTTGACCTGACTCTTGAATCCAACCTGAATTTGTTCTAGGATTGAATATCCTCGCTTGTTCGAGGATGGAAATTTCTTCTCTGGCTTTTCAAAATCTGTTGATTGGGTTTACTTTCTTGCTCTTGATTCTCATTACATCTTTATATTCTTATTGCTGTGGCAGTCATGTGCTTATGTTAATTTTATGATTGAAATGTAGGGGTGGTACATGAACCGCTCTTTTTTTTTTGAACCGCTTTTTTTAAAAGCGACTTAACTATCGAAGCATAAGGTATGTGGATTTTATATCAAGAAACTGAAACAGAGAAAAAAATCCCCAAAGGTGACCACTGGTTGCCACGAGTGAAGGAGAAGGGCTTGGCTTAGGGAGCATTGATTCTATGTTACAACTTGAAGAATCCTTTGAAATGGGATAGCAATAAGGGTTTCACAACACAAAGAGTATAATCAATGGCCCTGCATTATACATGTAGAAGTTGCTGCGGATCGTTTCCTTTTGTATGAATGCTATTACCAAAATTTGAAAATAAAATATTCTAAAATTGATTTTGGCAGTGAGTGTAGAACTCTTCTTGATGTGATTGAGGCGTTGAAGTGTGCTGTATGTCGAAGAAGTGACAATAAAACTGTTTTTTTTTTGAAAAGTACTGACAATCCATTACCAAAATCTCAGTCCTTGAAAAACTCTTCAGCACACACACGTTTGTTTTGACTGGGCTGCTAAGGCGAAATTTACACGTTGGAGTCCACGTAGACATGCCTTGGGAATAAAGGCTTGGCAATCCACCTCCCTCAAATTAGCCTGTCCACACCCTTAGGAGGGCACGGGACCTTTGACACCAAGAGAGGGTGAACAGAGGTCCCTTGCTGCGCCGCTGGCCAAGAAGTTACACATTTCAGTCCATGGACAGGTGCCTCAGCATAAACATATAACAGTCAAATCACAAAAGCCCATGCCTTGATAATTCTCCCGAGGAGAGGTCTGATTTGAGAAGCAAGGCTGTTGCAACCAGTTATTGCTCTAGGCTGCCAAGAAACTGGTTAGTAGTTTGAGACATGTGAGAAGTATCTCAGCAGAAAGGCCTGGCAAGCCAGCAGGTGACGACTATTGGGCTCAGAGGAGGGGAGAGGACAGGGCGACATCAGGGTCAGAATAGCAGAGGTTATTAGGGAGGAGCCCTCTGCTCCCTACCTGCCAACTGTACCGCAATGCTTCGAGAGCCAGCCCACAGTGGAAACCCCTTGTCCCGGTGCCAGCCACCTTGGCTAACAGTTGTGTGTTTGAGTGTGAGTCTGCATGCGTTTTGGGCTCAGGTCTGGAGCTCTGTCTCAGCATAGGTGAATACCAGGTAAGTCCATTAGCAGGCCAGGGTTATATTTTGATCATTACGTGACATTTTGAGAGACACTGGAAATTGTTCATGACAATGGTGCTCTTATTGTCATTCCCGGGAAGACAATGATCAATACTCTTTTCTTAATACTTACTTGTGTGATTGGGGGTAAGGAAGTCTAATGTATTATGGTTCATGCCTTGATTCCTTGTGAGTGCTCATTGTTTATTGATTATGTTTGGCGCTACATTTCTCCGATCAATTGTCAATGCCTGTCTAAATCTGTGCATCTCCTTGGTTTATTGCCGGCATTTCTTTGTGATCTTTAAGAGGCCTTGTTTATTAAGGGCATGCGCTTGATGGTGTCATCAGACATTTTCCCTTTCTATATTCATCCGGTTTTCCAGGCCTTGCCGACTGAATCATGTCCTGGAAGGAATGGCTGATGAATGACGAGAGCTCCTAGATGGAGTGTGCACGTTAGACCTTGGATTCCTCTGGAAGATGTTTGATGTTAGCAGTGGGTTTAGCAACATTTCGCCAAGTTTCAAGTTTGAATTCTTCATAGTTCCCTCCAGATTTTCAGCATCGACTTGATTATAGAATGCCAGAAGGCTCACTAACTTCAAGCCAACGCCAACTCATAGTGACCCAGTGTAGGGTTTCAGAGCGTGTTGGTCTTCCTCCCTGAAAGCAGCTGGTGAGTTGTATGTCACTGGCTGTGTTTTTAGGGTGGACTGGGGGAAACAAATCACAGGCACTCAAATGTGCACAGGAAAGAGTTTTATATAAAGAGTCATTGTACATTAGGAAAAGCTCCCAGACCAGATCACTCCACAAACACTATATTAGCCCACAGGTCTGATACCAATCTGTCAAGTCCTGTTCAGACTCATGAGTGCATGCAATGACTCTGAATTCGGGAAGATCGCAGGCGAGTGGGTCGGGGGTCTTGTGAGTCCAGTGGTGGTGTAAGCATCTCAGTGCTGGTAGGGGTCTCCCACGTGTCTCCTTCATGTCCCAGCACGTGCGGTTTGTCAGGCCATGTGCCTTGTCAGTAAGGGTCTCTCAGGGAGTGAACTTTGCCAGTCGGGAGTGTTCAAAGAGGGACCGTGTCTCTCGCCTCCGCAAGAAAGCAAAACAAGAGTTCCCAGAATCCTCAAGGGATGGGCATGCTCCCACTGAGGTCTCATCAGCTATATGGAATGATTAACAAGCTGGGCCCTATCCCTTCACTTGTAAGCCTCTCGGATTGACCACCACATATATGACTACCACACTTGGCAAACGTGGGTGTTCCAGATGACTTCCTTGTGTTGATGTGGAACTTGTACATGGATGGATCAAAAGGGAGTCCCTTCTTGGAACCCAGCAAGGCAGCACTGGATGGTTTAAAGTCAGGACACATGTGCAAAGGATTCTGTCTTCACCAAACGTGATCAATATGCTGAGAAAATAATGACCCTGGATCATATGAAAAAGAATGTGACATCAAGATTTGAGGAAGGCTTCTTGACAACTTTAGTTGGTGAGAATGAGCAGGATTGAAACATTTGCTGGTGAAGATCGACAATTGAAGCCTTACGTGAGGACTATTCCTCAATGTCAATGTGAACAAGACCAAAATATTCACCTCGGGACCAACGGGTAACCGCAAAGGTTACCACAATGCAACGTTGCACTTTGAGAATCTGCTGCACAAAGCCTTGTTAGAGTGTTGAAATGCAAGGATATTTCTCTCAGGATTGAAGTGCACCAGAACCAAGCAATAGCGATTTGAGTTGCCTCATATGCATGTGAAACCTGGACATTGGAAACAGAAGGCAGAAGTAGGAAAATGTAAATTTGAATTGTGGTGTTTGAGAAGATTATTGAAGGGACCCTGATGGACTGCCAAAAGAACAGACAACTCTATCTTTGATGAAGTGTATCCAGAATGCTCCTGAGAGGAGAGACCGAGCAGCCCTTTCATCACGTACTGTGGGCATGTTATCAGGAGAAACTCTCCTGGAGAAAGCCCTCATGCTTGGGAAAGTTAAAGGTCAACGGAGCGGGGTGGTGGTGGGAGGCGCTTCACCAAATGAATTAGCACAGTGGCTGCAACAATTGTGAGGCTATCTGAGGACCAGGCAGTGTCTCCTTCTGCTGTGCATATAATCCCTGCGGGTCATAACCGACTGGAAGGCACCTCACGACAAAACGCATCACACTTCTCTTTTGCTTTTGTTAGATGTCCTTGTGCCATTTCTGACCCACAGGGACTTGATGGAAACAGAAAGAATCACTACCTGCCCCTGCTCCTCTCCGCTGCCTTCCCCTGGGAGATGCAAAACTGCCGGAGGAGAGTGGTTGCTCACACGGGGTCCAGGGCTAGGGGCTCCAAGAAGGCCAGTTAAGGATACAGACAGAGAGTGTTAGATTCCGTGGGTGCGAAATGCTTCGTTTCTTGGATTCCTCCGGGAATGAATTCACTCGAAAACTGGTTGTGATCCATGTGAGATTGTATGAGGGATAGAAGTTTACGCTTTTACATAGGGACCCGACGGGCACTTCATAGCCACACCTGGGTGACCTGAGGTCAGAGAAACTGAGGCACAGCTGAGGAGCAGTGAGAACAAGAGGGGGGTGCTTTCAGTAATTCTGGCTTTTCAGGGCCGTGTGTAGGAGGCCTGGTCGAGTGTACGGGTTGACCCCACGGCCTGAATTAAAACCCCCTCCCAAAAGTACTAACCTCCTGCCTCAAAGGTCTGAATTTGTATGTACCCTCTCGCCTTTATTGCCTTCCAACTTCCTGTAAAGGGGGTTGGGAGGGAGGCCAGAGCACGTCCAGGGACATTCCCAAGTCCCTGTTCTGCGACCTATTATGAGCTGCTGACGAGAGCTGGCCAGCTGGGTCAGGCGAAGAAACGCTGCCCCCTGGCACTCTCTGACCCTGGGGTCGGGGTGATCAGCTGCTGCTGTCCAAGTCCTGAGGTATTATTATTCCAGGAATTGGGAGTTCCACTAGCAGGGCCAGGGGCTGCAGTGCCTTGGGGCAGAAGGATGCAGTGACCTCTCTTACAAGGACCTCCACCCTGTCAGCACTGCACCGGCATACAGGCGACCAGAAACACGGAGGTCCAGGCACTCAGTGGCCGCATCTTGTATTTAATTCTGGCAGGTAGGTCTCTTCCGACACTACATGCCTCGGCTTTCAGGTGAGGGTGCCATGGTGAGCCTGGATGCCCAACAGGGGTCGCTCTGGGGTAGCAGCAGGCCCTCCTGGGCAGAGAGGGCCTAGGTAGCCTTCCCAGGTTTGGAGCCGGCCCCTACGAGCTGCTGTAAGGCAGTTGGGGGGTTTGCGCATGCGCACTGGCTTGGGCTGAGGGGCGGAGCTCAACAAGGTCCCTGAGGCGACCGCTGGCTCTCGAGGGCGCTGTGAGGAGATTTGACGGCTGAAGAGGAGACATGGCGGACGCAGATG
>PVJH01040584.1:0-15567 GCA_004026705.1 Nesogale talazaci
GGGGCTTAGCCCGAAAATTATTATTTTTTAATTAGTCACAATAAACCGGAAATTGAAGGGGACTTTCCTAACTTGTTGAAGGGCAGCTCCTAAAGATTCTACAACCTGAAGCTGAATAGTGAAACAGACCTTATCTTTATAAATAGAATAAAACAAGACATACGTGTTCTATTCCTTAAGAAAAGAACAAGACCAAAAAAAATAAAGTACTGCAACAACTTCTACCCAACTCTGCTGGAAGACTGAGGCAAGAAAGAGAAACAATGTTTCAAAAGAAACAAATACAAATACCATTACAGTACGGGAAGTGTTACTTTGTTCACACGCTGTCAGTAGGTGGCATCCTTCAGTTCAGATTCAAAGCCAGTCCGTGCACAGTGGAACAGCTCAGCCCAGTCCTGCACCATTCTCAAGACTCTTCTCCAAGGTGGAGTTGATGGTTGTAGCCACTGTGTCAGTCTGTCCCACTGAGGTCCCTTTTCTTTCTTCCACGAACCTCTGCTCATATCAACATGCTATCCTTTCCTCGGGACTCATCCCTTCTTGGTAACATGTCCAAAGCACTTGCGATGAAAGTTTGCTCACTTCGATTGATGTAGACAATAAAAGTAATCTAAAAATAAATTATTGTGTTGAATGAGATTGTTGGATTGAAATGCACAGAAGCCAATCCTTTGTTTAAAGTGAAAAAATTATATGACAGGACAATGGAGACTGTCTCATTATAGTGAGCTTATCTGTATATTTAAAAGCATACAGCTAATAAGTCTCAGCTCCGAAGAGCCATCATCGAGGTGGATGAGCTTCCTTCCTTTATCATTTCCTCATGTGCATGCAGTTCATTATATGAAGATGTATTCCTAGATGTCTCTAAAAGTCATGTATTACCTGGTTCACATGCCAGGAAAAAAGAAAATTTAAATACTTCTATCACTTACTTAGAAATTAGAAAGGCAGGTACTGTTTGACTGGAAGGTAGTGGGGTGCTGATATTGTTTTGCATGGTGATTTGGATACTAATTACATGATGGGTGTGTTCTCCTTGTGATAAATCATCACACTCTGCACTTAAGATTTTTGCGTTTCTCTATACAGGGGCTTCAAAAAATTCCTGGAAAAAGTGGAACTAAGAGATAATTAGATTTTTCCACATACCATTTGAAGGCCCTTCATATGGATTAATACTGTCAGTGAATTATCAGTAACATGTAGGCAAAAACAACAAAAAGCAAAACAAAATGAAAATAATCATTCTATCAACATAAACTCCACTATGAGATTTATGTTTAAAAATCATGAAACTAAACCTATTTGTGGAAGTAGTTGTCAAGAAATCAAGTGGTGCCCTTCATTAGGTAAATCTGCTACACAAGATTTCTTTCAGGGCTGAGCCCCGGTGGCGTAGCGGTTGTGCGCGGGACTGCGGCCCACTGGGAAGGAGGTTCAGTTCCAGCAGTGGGACTGGGCCTCCTACTTCCACCACCGGAGAGCAGCGATGTCCCCCCCCCTCCAAAAAAAAAGATTTCTTTAAAGTTGAAGAACAAGGTGTCACTTTGAGAACAAAGATGAGCTGGACTCCATCCATGGAATACTGAAACAGAATGGATACATTTGAATTAAGGTGCTAGCAAAGATGAATGAAATGCCATGAACTATACAAAGAACTAACAGATCTGCATTGGAAAAAGTATCCCTAGAATGGTCCTTAGAAGCAAGGATGACTTCATCTCATATACTTTGGATATTTTAGTCACGAGAGACCATCCCTGGAAGGTCATCGTGCTTGGTCAAGTGGCAGGGCAGTGAAAAAGAGGAAGACACTGGACAAGATGAACGGACGCAGTGGCTATAACACTGTGCCCATGGGCACGGGCACAGAAAGAATGGTGGGAAGGGTCCAGAACGAGACAGTGTTTCATTCTGTTGAGCACAGGGTCACCATGAGAAATAAGAGCAACATGCACATACCCAAACACATGAGCATGATACTGAAAAGCCTGAGTGCTCCCAATTGTGTAGTCCCAAAACACGTATTGGTCTACTGACCCTGTGCCTCTTGATCCTGTTTAGAAATCAGGTTTTCTTTTTGCTTCATTTATGAGGCCATGTTAGTCTGACTGTGGCTACTAAGCCTAGTTATTTTTGAGTTATACAGGGCATAACTCGATTGATGAGCAGAACGGGCTGAACCCCAGTGGCCTAAGTGGTTGAGTGCGGGCCTGCAGCCTGCGGGCTTGGCGGTTCGAATCCAGCGGCGGCTCTCAGGAGTGGCACTGGGTAGTGCCCACGGCCACCAGAGGCAGTGATGCCCCCCCAAAAACCCCTCCCCCAAAAGAGCAGAACAAGGGCTGAGCCCCAGGGGCGTAGTGGTTGTGCGCGGGACTGCAGCCCACTGGGATGGAGGTTCAATTCCAGCAGCGGCTCCACGGGAGCAAAGGCTGGACCTCCTACTCCCACCACCAGAGGGCGGTGATGCCCCCCCAAAAAAATAAATAAAATAAAATAAAAAAGAGCAGAACAGTCACAGAGTAATGCCAAGGGGAGACAGACATCACATGAGGCTTGTCTACAAGAAAAGAAAAGCCAAGGATTGCTTGCACTCTCCAGAAAGCAGGAAAAGAGGTCTGTAGAAGGAATCATCATGTCTGAGACCCTCACTTAGCTTCCAGGTCTTTAAGAAAATACATTTTGTATTGAATCATCTACTTGTATCATGTTAAGGCAACAATACATAACAAAGGTAACCAAAGATAATAAAACCCTAAGACTATTCAGAGAAGGAGGAAAAATGACCTACAAGGGAACAAAAATCAACAAAACAATGCTGGATGCCAAAACAAAAACACACATTTGAGGGAATATTCTTTGATTTTATCTGTTTTTTTTTTTGGGGGGGGGGCCTCACTGCCCTCAGGTGGTGGGAGGAGGAGGCCCAGCCTTTGCTCCGTGGAGCTGGAATCGAACCTCCATCCCAATGGGCCGCAGTCCGGCGCACAACCACTACGCCACCGGGGCTCAGCCTATTCTTTGATTTTAAATAAAAAGTTTTATACCCAGCTAAACCAACATTAAATGATAGCCAGGTAAAATAATCATCAGAAGTTATCTGATAATGGGCTCTAGTAAAAGTAGGGAGTCAACAAAAAGTGCTAGACTTGAGATGCAGGATATGGAGGACTTAGCCCAGACAGGAAAACAGCCAATGGCAGTCCCAGGAAGATTTCCATGTAGCAGGTCTGGTTCAGGTCAACCACCTCCTTGGATTAGAGGGTACTAATAAGTTATTTTTTTTAAAAAAAGATTAAGATTCTAGAAGGCACGCTTTAAAGGACGGGTTGGATAGATTACCTGGATACAATAGCATTTTTAATTAAGTGCGAATTGTATACTTTAAAATGATGAAAATGATATAGTTTATTATACACTTTTTTGGGGGGCATCACTGCTCTCCCGTGGTGGGAGTAGGAGGCCCAGCCCCACTGCTGGAATTGAACCTCTGTCCCAGTGGGCCACAGTCCCGCGCACAACCATTATGCCACCAGAGCTCAGCCCTATTATACATATTTTAAAGTACCCCCTCCCTCCAAAAAACAACAATACCCAGATGTGATTTGAGGGGGATATTGCATTTGGAGTTCATCCCACCAGGTCAGACTGACTGTTCATCAGCTTTGTATTTGGAGGTTCTGAAAAGATTACAAAACGGTATGCAACAAAAAAAGGCCTTTTTTGAGTTGAGCCCTGGTGGCATAGTGGTTGTGTGTGGGACTCCGGCTCACAGGGTAGGCGGCTCATATCCAGCAGCAGCTCTCTAGGAGCAAGGCTGGGCCTCCTACTCTCACCAGGGGGTAGTGATGCCCATAAACAAAACAAAACAAAACAAAAAGGCCTTATTTATGGTCATTGGGGACTGCTTTTGCCAGCAGGACAAAGCACCTACACATGCAGCAATCTCAGTGTGCCAGTTTTTGGCAAAAAATAGCCTATCTAGGGCTGAGCCCTGGTTGCGTAGTGGTTGTGCGCAGGACTGCGGCCCACTGGGACGGAGGTTCAATTCCAGCAGTGGGGCTGGGCCTCCTACTCCCACCACCGGAAAGCAGTGATGCCCCCCCATCCGCCCACCAAAAAAATAGCCTATCTCTCTTGACCGTGTCTTTTTCATCTTACCTAAGTCTGTGCGACTTCTTTTTGTTTCTGCAAATGCGGAGGGACATGAAAGGGGAGTGATTTGACTATGTAGAAGAGATGAAGGAAAAAAATGATGGAGGTGCTGTCAGCCATCCAAACAAAGGAGTTTGAAAAATATTTCAAAGAATGGAATCACAGATTTTGATAAATTTATTGTGTCATGGAGAGTACTTCGAAGGTGATAAAGTTCTTTTGTAAAAAAAAATTAAATATATAGCACTGAAAAAATATTCCACTCTTGGGGGGAGCCCCTCATATATGTAAAGCCATTAAAAGGTAAGGGAAGTACTATATGAAAAAACAAACAAAGAAACAAACCCAAAGCACTGAATTTTTAGCCCTAAAAGCAAATTTGTGAGAAATATATTCAATTATAATCTATTATATTTGACTCTCCTATTCAACATTTGGGGTCAACAAGAGTCAAGGGATAGCTAGAAGGCAGCTAACAGTAAGGAGAGCTGACCATTTATGCAATCATGATAGGGTAAAAATTGCGTATTGATTAAATATATATGATTTCATGACACTAGGAGAATAAGTGATTGAAGGTAACAGGATGTGGAAGTTACATAATCAGAGGTCAATTTGAGAGGATGATGAGTGGTGGGGTGGAGTCTGACCTGTCAAACAAGCTATCACCAATGAGGCCTGTGTGTGGGCATGGCCTTCTCCTGAGACTTCTGGGAACTTAGTTGTTTCCTCCCTGGGGTGGGAGACACGCTCTCACTCTATGGGTTCCCTTGGAGACTCTCTGGACAAGGCTGACTCCCTGAGAGACATCCCTGAGGAGAAACCACATGGGTCTTCCCTGTTGCAGCCCTGGGTGCTGGAGAAGTCACCTGGAGACCGTGCCAGTGACGAGATGCTGCCACTGCCACTGGATCCAAAGATTTTCTACCACACTGGCCTGTAATTGTTGTGTATTCGGCATCATTGCATGTGTTTTGTGAGTCTGCAGAGGACTTTAAAGATCAGTATTGGACCTATGGGTTGATACCGACTGTTCTTATGGGCTTGAAATGAACTGGGTTGGGTGAGAGCGTGTCTCCCACCTTCAGGGAGGAAATATCAAAGTGCCCAGAATTCTCAGGAGGCCAGGCCCAGAGAGAGGCCTCATTGGTTATAACTTGATTGACAGGCCAGACTTCACCCTTTCATTCATTTTATTATTTTTTTGTAGCATCACTGCCCTGGTAGGAGTAGCAAGTCCAGCCTTGCTCCTGGAGAGCTGCTGCTGGATTTGAACTGTCAACCCTGAGGGCTGCAGTCCCACCCTTTCATTCATAATCCTCTCAAATTGACATCTGATTATGTAACTTCCACATCCTGTTACCTTCAATCACTTATTCTCCTAATGTCATGAAATCATATATAATCCATATGTAATTTTGATATTACCCTTTATATAAAACTCTTATACATATGAGTGCCTATGAATTTGATTCTCTAGTCTACCTAGACTAATGCACAGGTGATAGATTCTTATGATGTGAGAATAAATAAAGGTTTAAAGTGAATTTTTTTAAAAAAGCTTATTAGCTATAATTTAAGAAAAAAACATAAAGGTAATCAATTGAAAAAAAAGTTAAAAGGGGATGCCTTTGGCAAGCAGGTTTTAGAAACAGGGGCATAGAACAGGCATATTTGATCTTTGCTCTAAAATTTAGAGTCTAAATTAGAGTCTAAATTAGTTCATTACTTGGTAATAAATGGTGTATGGAATCTTTGTGGTCTAGGGGTTATGACTTGGACTGCTAACTACAAGGTCAGCAGTTTGAAACCATTAGACGCTTCTTGAGAGTGAATAAGACAGGCCTTAATACTACAGTAAAAGAATTAAGAGTCTCTGCAACCCGCCAGGGCAGTTCTCCTCCGTTCTGTCAGGTGACTGTGACTCAGCATCAACTTGATGTTCAGACTGGGTTTGTTAGGCTGCATAGCCTCAGCCCTCACTTGCCCTAGCCGGATGTATAAAAGCATGAAACACTGCCCAGCGTCATGCCGTCCTCACAGACGACGACGCGATGTTTGAGGCTGTTATTGCAGCCATTGGGTTAACCCACTTCGTTGAAGGTTCGCTTCTTTTTTGCTGATCCTCTGTTTTACCATTCCTGATGTCCTTTTCGAGGGACCTGTCTCTCACGTCCAAAGTGCATGAGACAGATGAAGTCTCACCATCCACTTCTAAGGAGCCTGCTGACTGCATTTCTTCCAAGACAGATTTGTTTGTTCTTCTGGTAGCCTATGGCACTTTCCATATTCTCCCCCAATAGCATAATTCATGTGTGCATACATATACGTCCCCGTAGATACCCAGACTCACTGCTCTCCAGTCAGAGCTGACTCCTACTGACCCCGTGGGTTTCTGAGACAGTAGTTGTTTACGAGAGTAGAAAGTCCAGGCTTCCTCGCTGGGAGCTGCTGCTGGTTTGGCACTGTCAATCATGGGAATTGCAGACTTCAGGTGTCTTCAAACATGTATTATCTCTTTCTGGGTGTTGTTATATTCATTATGTTTATTTGTCCCTCCTAACTCATCTTTTACTCAGAGGGGAGAGTAAAAGCAAGTTTTTTATCCACCGTGTAATTTTTGTAATTACACAACAAATAATGAACTGGAAGTTACTCCTCCTCTGTGTTTCTTATCTGGAACTCACTAAGATTGTAAGCCCTTTGTATTTTCTATAGTATAGCTCAGTTGTGTTTTCTATAGTTCAGACACACAGTTTAGAGGTATTTAATAAAAATTTGTCAAAGGAACAGGTATAGTTGCGTGCCATGATATATTATAGTTTCCTTAGGGCCATTTCTTTATAGATATTCCAAGTTATGCAAACACATAGTTTGGGGTAATAAAGACAGGACATGGAGGTGGGTAAGAGTGAATCCTAGCTAGCTTTCCTGAATGACATTTTAAGTTGCATATAACAGCGTTATTAATTTCAACTCATTTTAGTCAAACAAATTGTTATGAATAGTTTAAGGATTTTCTGCTATGCCAGGCAGACTATTTTCCTTCTTTCTTTCTTTTTTTTTTTTGGGGGGTGGGCATCACTGCCCTCAGGTGGTGGGAGTAGGAGGCCCAGCCTTTGCTCCGTGGAGCTGGAATTGAACCTCCATCCCAGTGGGCCGAAAGTCCCGCGCACAACCACTACGCCACCGGGGCTCAGCCCCCTATTTTCCTTATTTCAAGGATCTTTTTGTCAACTCTTTTTGTAAAGTGAATTATTGGCATATATCGGCTCTGGGGGATTGCTTAAAACGGGGCACACCAGTGCTGAGTTCAGCTTTCTAACAATGACGAGTTCGCACACCATGGGTGCAGTGTCAGATGAGTAACTGGTACTCGCCAACCACTGTCACGTCTTTCAGGTCCTTCACGCTTCGAACCACCTGCTTCAACCCGGAGGCGGTGTCCTGACCCTCCGCGACCTCTTTGTCATGGCGTCCGCGGGGCGTCTACAAACCGTGGCCTTGGCAATCAGCCGGGCGTCGACCTTCCCAAGATGGCGGCGACAGGGGTCAACTCGGCGTAGGGGGCGGAGCTTCGCCGCCGGGGGCGGGGCAGGGAGGCCGAGGGGTCGGGCTAGCGGGCGGGCTGCTTCTGAAGCCAGCGGCCCGAGCGCGCCTGCGCGGAGCGGCCCTGCGCGCAGTGAGGCAGTGGCGGGGGAAGGCACCGGTGGGGCCGACGGGCGGGTTGAAGGAGGGAAGCGGGCGAGCGAAGTCCCAGTGCGCGCCGCGGCGGCCCGGGTACCCTCCCCTTCCGGGCGTGAGGCGCTGTGAGGAGAGCTGAGCCGAGCGGACTCGAACCGGCAGCGCGGAGCCTCTCCGGCCTCCCCAGCCCAGTCTCCCTCGGCTTCGGCACTCCCGTCGTGGGGGCCCGGTTTCCTCCGTACACCCAGCGCCAGCCGCCCCCAGAGCCTGCTCCCAGCCCTTCGGAAGCCCCGGCGTCACCCCGGGCCCTGGTCGGGGAGGATGACGGAGCTGCAGTCGGCGCTGCTCCTGCGAAGACAGCTGGCAGGTGAGCGGGCGGGTGGCGGGGCGCCGGCCCGGGCTGGGCCGCGATCGCAGGGAGCTGCCGGCCCGGAGCGTCCCCCGGCCCTCCCGGCACGGGGCTGCCCCGGGGCCAGCGGGGAGCGGGCGCCGCCGGCGGGGCCGGGTCCAGGCCTGGGAGCGGGGGAAACCGGAGTCGCCGGTCCGACCGGGCCCAGCACTTCTGCCGTGGCTTGGAGGGGTTGGGGGCGGGGACGCGTCCGAGTCTGGGCCCTGGCGACTCCGGGGGCCGGAGGGGAGGTCGCCCCCTCCCCCATCGCTGGGACGTTGCGGGGGAGGGGCTGTGGGTCCCCCGGGCGGCTCCGACCCCCTTCCTAGGGGCCGGTCCCGGGCTCAGGTGCGGCCGGGACCGCCGCGGGACGCTGGGGACTGGCAGGGGCGCCTGGGCTGGGCACAGCCGCCGACGGCCAACTCCGTGGTGCCGGGGCCGCGGGGCCCCCGAGGGGGCGAGGGGACCCGGCCTCCGGTGTGGGATAGGTGCGGCGCGCAAAACTTCTCCCCGGGCAGCGCCGGCTCCGCCGAGTTGTGGCCGACCACAAAAGCGCCAGCTTCCGCGGCCTGGCGGCGGGCGCGCGGCGGCGAGGGGAATCTGGCCAGGGTGCGGGCAGCCGCCTCGCCTGCCTCCGCCTGGCACGGGCGCCGGCGGCGCCTCCCGCCGCGGGGAGCGTGGGGAGCGGGCCGCGGGGCGAGCCGCTGGCTCGGCCGCCGGCGCGGGGCTTTGTGCGCCGAGCCTTTCCGGCCCGCGCGCAGGCCCGCGGACCCCCGGGGCCGGGCCCGCCGCTGTGGGTCGGGCGGCGACTGGGCCGGCCTCCCCTGAAGTGCCTGCGGCCCCCTCCCCCTTTGTCCCGGCCTCGGGCTGTTTGCGGCTTCCAGGTTGACTTTTTAGGGGGGTTGGCTCCGACTCTGCGAGGACTGTGCGCGCGGAGCATGCGCACTGGGGACGGACGTGTGCGGAGTGCTAGGGGGGAGGTGGGGTGGTGGCTTCACAATGCCGCCCCACGTGCTGCGAGATTTAAAGAGAAATGAGCCAGCAGTCCGCCCTGCTGTCCAACGCCCAGCGTGGGTCCTTCTCCGTCCAGGCTGAGCTTTCTTTGCCCCCCCCCCCCCCCCCCGACCACGTACGAGCTCTTGGTCCTCGGGAGAAGCCAAAGGCTGGAATGAAGAAATCTTATTTTTGAAGATAGATTTACTAAGAGTTTGAGGTGTTGGTTAAATCACTTTCCCGGCTTCATAAGGAAAAGGTTGTCGGGGGCTGTTACAGATTGTATAATTAGGTTTATTATTAGACCATGAGCTGGCAGGTTTGGACAAGTATTAAAGTTCTAGATGCCTGGTTGGGGGGGGGGTGTGCGGAGTGACTTGGATGTAGAACTTCTAATGATACAGACTCTCCATCCGGAAGAGTAGGAAAAACAATTAAGGAGGGAAGTACCTTTATTGCAGCTTGTGCTTGCAAACTCGTCTTATTTGTGTTGTTTTGTTTGTTTTAGAGAAGGAATTAATTTTCGGTTTTGTTTCCCTTAGAATTCTTTTAATTAAAGTTGTTTTTATTACTAGGAGTGATTAAGCAGTATTAAAGTACTAAGAAGTATCAAGGCAGTATTGAACGCTTACACAAGGGGAGATAAACATTTAAAAAGATGTAACAGAAGTCAGTATTGTGAAAATCTTTTGAAGTTCGATCAGTAAAGATATTGAGCAGTAGCAGTTATTTTAAAACTACCTTCTAGGTCTTTGTCAAACATCTCCAGATTTTGATAGTCACTTGGTTCTGTGTCGCACCTTTTTAATTTTTTTTTTTTAAGCAAGAGTGATCTCAAAATTAAAATGCCTCTAAATTAAAAGCTCTGTGGGAAAAAAAAAGCTCTATTACTGGTTGACTTTCTCATAGAAAACATTCAATGTCCTTGAAGCTTAGAAGAGAGAATGATTTTGTTTGTCATCTAAAAATTGTAAAGTTATTTTAAAGTTAAAAAGTTAGATTAATGTGCTCTCTTGTTTAGGAATGGTAGAACTATTCTTAAATTTTTGGAGAATGTTGAAGCACGTTAGCATGGCCCAAATGTATAACATAGTAAGGCATCCCATTTTATTAGGTGAAATGTAAAAAATAATAAGTTTTGATAAGATTTGATAAGTACAAAATAAAAGCCCTATTGTATTTAATAGTATTTGCTTGAGCTTTTTGGTTCTTCAGATGTGTCGTACACTGTAATCTCTTAAAATCATTTAGTGGGGCTGAGCCCCGGTGGCGTAGTGGTTGTGCGCAGGTCTGCGGCCCACTGGGATGGAGGTTCGATTCTGGCTACCAGGAGCAAAGGCTGGGCCTCCTACTCCCACCACCAGGGCAGTGATGCCTAAAAAAAAAAAAAAAAGAAATCATTTAGTGCACTTTTGGAGCATTTAATAACAAGTTCTCCGAAGACCTTGAAATGAATTGACAGGAAAATCTGTAAGTCATTCTAGTTTCTAGAATTTCAGAAATGTACAACAATGGTCCACAGTGGCTACATTTATTGAGCCCTACCCTGCTAGCCCTAGATGGTACTTCTTTATGGAGACTTGTAACTTTGTGGAAGAACCTGGATACTTCCAGAGTTGTGAAGATAGCACCGTGGTTTGCAGAGTTTCTCAGTCTTTGCATTACTGGCATTTTGAGCCAGGTTTCTTTGTGTAAGGGATGCTTAGCAGTGTTCTTGGCCTTACCCACTAGATGCCAGTGGTACACACACTGTGACAACCAAAAATATCTGTTTTGCCAACCTGTTCTGCGGGATAAAACCCGTCTTGGGGAAAACCAGGGGTTTTAAGGAAGGTGTCTGTCTACCTAGTAAGAATGAGTACTTGTAAGTAATGGCTATTGTGAAGAAAGAAAGAATTAACAGGTTCATGCAATCAGATCAGTTTAGTAATTTTTTTTTTTGGCATCACTGCTCTCTGGTGGTGGGAGTAGGAGGCCCAGCCCCACTGCTGTCCCGCGCACAACCACTACGCCACTGGGACTTAGCCCACTAAGTACTAAAATTTTGTGGCACAAGGAACAACTCTCCCAAAGTGATTAAATGTGCAAAGAGAAAAAAGGTGTAGTGATTAGTTAATGTCTTTCCATAATTCTGACCTTAAATTGTTTTTGTTTTTACCAGAAATAATTTTCATTTTTTGTCATTTCAGAGAGATTTTGGTGTGTAGATTTATATGTGTAGTCTTTTTTTGGGGGGGGGCATCACTGCCCACTGATGAGAGTAATATGTGTAGTCTTTACTGAGGATAACATTTGCCAAACATTGGACTCAGCAATTTCCCTATTATTATCATCTCATTTCACTCTTCCATTAAGGAAATTGAGATTTCCTAAGTAATGTGTCAAGAGTATACAGGTATAGCCAGTGTTAATACTGATTTCAAGTTCAGAATCTTTTGATATTAAAGACTGTTGTGAGATTCTTTGTGTGTGTGTGTGTGTGTGTGTGTGTGTGTGAGTGTGAGAGAGAGAGAGAGAGAGATTCTTAAGGTGATCACACAGGGTCCATTTCGGCCATCACCAATGTAAGGCCATTCTGTAGAATCAGGAATAAGGACTTTGAATTTAATACCATAAATTGAAAATAGCGCTTAATAAGACTTTTGGTGTTGGTAGTTAACCTAGAGGCAAAAACTTTTGGATTAATTTAATTAGACTTCCCTTATTTTAAGCTTAGTGGTTAGGCCTGAGGCTGTTAACCACAAAGATGGTAGTTCAAAACCATCCCCTGACCTTCAGGAGAAAGACTAGATTTTTCACTCCTATAGGATTTGTCTCAAACCCAATAGGGCCAGTTTTGCCCGGTACTACAGGATGGCTGTGAGTAGGAATCGACTCAGTGCCAGGTTATTAGAAGGAGTCTTGGTGGTCAGTGCGAAATCACCAGCTGTTGTAAGGAAGGAAGAGGAAGTTCGCAGTCTACTCCTATAAAGCTTTACCGGCTTAAAAACCCGATGTGGGGTTGTTTTGATTTGGAATCAGCTCACTTGCAATTGATTGTGAGTTTAACCAAGAATCGTTTATGTGGCATAAGGGTTTTTTGGTTTTCTTTAAGGCCATTTCAGAACACAATTTTCATTACAGTAGTTAAGCTTTTGTATGATCTATCATTCTGGAAGTAGGAGAATTTAGGCAACAAGAATAGTGGAACTTTTTGTTACTGTAGAAATCTTGATAATGTATAAGCCAAGTTTTTCATTACATTTAGTGTGTGTGTGTATGTGTGTGTGGGCATCACTGCCTCTGGTGGTCGTGGGTGCTACCCAGCCGCCGCTGGATTTGAACCGCCAAGCCTGCGGGCCGCAGTTCTTCACTCAACCACTTACGCCACCCAGGCTCAGCCCTTCATTACATTTTTAATGCGGTCTTTTTTGGGGGGGTAGTTAGGTGCCTCAGCTCATATTCAGGTTGGCGTATACGTGAGTATATATGATCTGGAAAGTTCCAAAGTCTGCACTCCCTGGCTATTCCTGTAAGCAGGTTACTGTAATGAATTGGGTGTGTGTGTGACTGAATCAACAGGAGAGTTTTAAAAATAACTTGTTGATGGGGCCCCAAAAGCCAAATTATACAGCAGCACTAAAGGCAGTTGTGAAAGTGGGGGTTCTAAGCTACACTATATAAAGGGTTCAAAACTTCCCCCTCCCTCCTCCATCTGCTAGAGAGCCCTATTTCTGCTTTTTGTTTTCTTTCTTTTTTTGAGCGGGGGAGGGCACATCACTGCCCTCTGGTGGGAGTGGGAGGTCCAGCCTTGCTCCTGGAGAGCCGCTGCAGCATTCGAACTGGCAAGCCAGTGGGCTGTAGTTCTGCACTCAACCACTTTGTTACCAGAGCTCAGCCCCGTTTCTGGTTCCGTAGCCACTCAAATGTATCCGTGACTCAAAGAAACTCTTCCAGGACCAGTTAGTAAGTTTTAATGCTTCCTTTTGGCTATCTGGGAGACTTGGTGGCATAGTGGTACCAGTTGGCTGCCGACTGCAAGGTCAGCAGTTTGAAGCCAGCAGCCATTCCTTGAGAGAATGGAAAGATGGGGCTCTCTACGGGGAGAGGTGAGGAGCTGATGCCAAGGGCACAAGTAGAAAGAAAATGTTTTGAGAATGATGGCAACAAATGCCCAAATGTGCTTGACACGATCAATGTATAGATTGTGATAAGAATTGTAGGAGCTCAATAAAATGTTAAAAAAAAAGTCACACAGAGTTTGGTTTGTTTTGGATCAGGTATTCTGTAATGTATCAGCATTCTGACAAGCAACATGATTAACAGTCTTAAACCCTTGGAAATAATTTGCTAGGGACATCCTGGTAGCGGAAGATTCTGAGTGATAACCATTGTATTCATTGTTGTTGACCCACTTATTCAGAAATTGAGACAATCTAAATTTGCTTTGCACCAAATTTCTAGTTAGGCCCCTTTTCTTTTAGTACATAGACATCATTATACCGTTGCAGAAACAGTGGAGCACCTACTACATATTGTACTGAATGTCTGATCAAAGCATAACTCAAACTGCTTCCATTAAGCTAAGGCCATCTTATAGCAGCTTATAGGGTAGGAAACCCTGACTCTCTTCCACAGAGAGGGCTGGTGCTGTCGAACAACTTACCTTGGTGGATTGAAAAGCCACCACGGCTCCTTGAACATTTGACAGAAAAGCAGAAATTGTACATTTTTGTGAGGTGCATCTTCTGTGTTTTGTGTAGAATCTAAAAATGCCTTAAATTTTTAGTGATGACATTAAGTAGAAATATTTAAAGTTGTAATTTCTGTAATTGAGTTAACTTTTTTTCATAAAATAATGAAATTCAATTTTTTTTGTTTTTTTGGGGGGGCATCACTGTCCTCTGGTGTTGGGAGTAGGAGGCCCAGCCTTTGCTCCTGTGGAGCCACTGCTGGAATTGAACCTCCATTTCAGTGGGCTGCAGTCCCGCGCACAACCACTATGCCACCGGGGCTCAGCCTGAAATTCAATTTTTTGTAAACATAGTTTAATTTTGTGTGTGTGTGTGTGTGTGTGTGTGTGTGGCATCACTGCCCTTGTGGGAGTAGGAAGCCCATCCTTGCCCCATGGAGAGCTACTGCTGGATTTGAACTCTGAACCCTGTGGGCCTCAGTCCCACACCAACCCCTAGGGCTCAACCCCATAGTTTAATTTTCTGTAAGTAAAATACCTTAGAATGAAACATTATACTTCTGGTGTGGTGGATGACCTTTCTACATATATGATTAAATATATATTAAAATATTGTGATAAACTCCACTGCTTATAGTTATTTATTGATATATTAGTATCTATATCTTTTTTAAAGTAGCACCAAAGTATAATTTTACTATATAGTTTGCTTAAGGTAGTGTATTTTGTGACATTTCAATATATAGTTACCTGCGGCCTGCTGGGATGGAGGTTCGATTCCAGCTCCACGGAGCAAAGGCTGGGCCTCCTACTCCCACCACCTGAGGACAGTGATGCCCCAAACAAAAACAAGCAAACAAACAAACAAAAAAATCAATATGTAGTTACTATATATACTCGAGTGTAAGCCAACCTAATAGCCACTGAGGGACCTAATTTTACCAGAAAATGGCATTAAATACGTGCTGGAAAAAACTTACACTTGAGTATATAGTTAGATTCCTTGATGATTAATAGAGTGATATCTAAAGGGGAAAACCTGAGACTACTGTGGGAGGAAAACCCCACCTTTCTGCTGTCAAAATTGATCCCAACTCATGGTGACCCTATGGAACAGGCTAGAGCTGCGCCTAAAGGTTTCCAAGTTTGTAATCTGCACAGGAAGGACCCTTGGGGCCCAGTGGGGAGCGTTGGGCTGCTCAGCACTAGGCAGCTCAAAGCCAGGAGCCACTCCTTGGGCGACAGATGAGGCTGATTCACAATCTTAGGAACTTCTGGAGCAGTTTCACTCTGCCCTACAAGGTCATTGTGAATCAGAATACATTCTCACGGTGATTTCATTTTTGTTTTTTGGTGGGCATCAACTGCCCTCTGGTGGGAGTAGGAGGCCCAGTCTTGCTCCTGGAGAGCTGCTGCTGGATTTGAACTGCCAACTCAGTGGGTCGCAGTCCTGCACACAACCATTATGCCACCGGGGCTCAGCCTGGTGATTTCATTTTTTTTTTGGGGGGGGGGCATCACTGCTCACCCGTGGTGGGAGTAGGAGGCTCAGCCCCACTGCTGGAATTGAACCTCTGTCCCAGTGGGCTGCGGTACCGTGCACAACCACTACACCACCGGGGCTCAGCCCGTGATTTCATTTTTTTTTTCTTTCTTTTTTTTTTTTTTT
>PVJH01040585.1:0-15524 GCA_004026705.1 Nesogale talazaci
TTAGGGTGCAAATGCTCTGTCAGGGTGAATTCTTCACTGCCATGTCTGCAGGCAGGCCTCTCTCTGATCCTCAGCTGTTCAGTTTGGGCAATTGCCCGGTTCAGGCAATGTTGCAAAACTTTTTTAGGACTTCCAATACATACCTAAGGGGCACTTACTCCACCATAAGTCTCAGCCCAAAGGAATTCGGCTCCAGCTGTGTGGGTCAGCAAATCCAGCAATTTGAACTAAGTGCCCAGTGGCAGCCTGCTCAATAAGCCTGTTTCCTACCCCCAAACACTCAGCAGTACTTGTGTGGTGGGTTGGGACATCAGTTGCTGTGTCCCCTGCCCTGGCTCCTTGTTCTACTGCTGCAACTTCTCTGCCGCTCTTTTAGTGTTGCAACAGTCTCCAGAATCAAAGAGTTCAATGTGCAGGGACCTCAGGGTCCAAAGAACACACTCCTTCCTGGCTCTCCTCTTTTGTCGTGACAGCCTCATCTTTCTCCCACAGACCACCTGGTGAGTTTGGACCACTGACTTTGCAGTTAGCAACCACATGGTTAGCCTACCATGCCAACGTCTCCTTTCTGCTTTACAGAGAATGTAAATTGCTAATGGGAAGAGCCACTAGGAAGTGAGGAGCAAGGAGTGTCTGTGGATGTTCACTGCGATCTTGAAGGAATCGGGGCTGGAAAGTCCAGCCAAGGCAAGTTGAATGGAGATGGAGTTGGAGTTGGGAATGGTCAAGAACACAGAGTGGGCAGGGAAACACATCATCCATCCTTTGTAGAAGGGCCAGGCCTAGTCTTCCCCTAGGACGTCCCATGTGAACACGGAAGCAGTGTTCTCTCTGATCAAAGAGAAAGCAAGACAAGGCAGAGGAGCAGCAGATTCACTGGGAAATAAATTGCATCCATAGTCACTTGTCGACCCCAAAGTTAAGAAAATCACGACCCTAGCTTTTCAGTCTCCATAGAGGACATCTGGTTTTGCCCAAGTTAGCAAATACATTTTCTGAACACCTACTTCGGGCCCAGCACTGGGGTGTTGGGAAGAACCTATTGGCTATGACATTCTCTACATCATCTTCATCCTGGGGGCAGGGCAGGCTCTTCTTCTCAGGGCCCAGTCACTCTTTTGGGGGGTGTTTAAAGTGAGCGCTGCCTAGAGACCGAGAGGTGTCCTCACCAGCCAAAGCGTCTCTCCACAGTCACAGGGCTTGCCCCCGGGGGCTGAAATCCCAGAAGTACTGTTTCTGAGGAGGATACACACTTGGACAAATAGGTATATTGTTTCATTTTAGTGGATATATTATTACTCTTCTCATGGTCCCATTTGCCTTTTTAATAGTTTCCAGTTTTGTACATTGCCATAGTTACAAGGAAAACATCTTTAAATCCTTGAGAATAGAATTAAAGTCAGAGAACTTTTTCCTACTTAATGTTACAAGAACACTTGTTAGGGGTGTGCCCTGGCACTCAGTCACAAGGTCCCTCAGAAACTAGGGATCGTCCCATAAGCTTCACAAGGAAAGCTTTACCTTTGACAACTGGTTTTTTCCATTGTTGTTTTATTCAAAAATGAAAAATGCAAATTCTTGGGCACATTTTACAACAATGGTTTTCCACCTTCCTAATGCCACGACCCTTTAATACAGTTCTTCATGTTGTGGTGCCCTCCCCAACCATAAAATTATTTTCGTTGCTGCTTCATAGCTGTAACTTTGCTACTGTTGTGAATCAGGCAACCCCTGTGAAAGGGTCATCCAGGTGATCCAAAGGGGTTGCAACCCATGGGTTGAAAACCGATGCTTTACAACAACTATGATCACTTTTGAAGGTGCGCGTGCGATAGGTAGCTTTGTTATGCCAACATGGCCAAGGAAAATAGAGGTTTGTTATGGCAACTTGGTCAATGAACATGTGAAATTGATTGAATGGCAGAGACATAAATGGCTCGGTGAGCCCCACATTGTACTCTTGCTTTTGGATCTTCAAACCAGCCAGCTGCTTTGTTTGCCTTTGCTTCAATCTGCAAACTACACTACCCATGGAATACCTAATCCGTGGACTGTGTTGCTGTGAGTTGAGGTTCCTTCAAGCCCTGCTTTGTCACACTCCTGGAATATACATCTCTTGAGCTGGGCACTGTTGGACTCTGTCATCAGGCTGACTGTTGGTGACCGGCCTTGCTGTTTGCTGCTTGTGACCAGATAGCCCGAATTACTGTACAGAGGACTACTCAGCGGCCCTCAAGACTCACCCCTCAAGACTCAGACTGCCAGTATACTAGCTGTCTCATGCAAGTGAGTTGCACCAAGCCATTTGTACTGCTTTGTAGATTAGTTAACTGTTTATTTCTTATGTTAGATATCTATCTATATAAATATATAGAATTATTAGTGTCTTGGTTTGGTTTCTCTAGAGAACATTGTCTAACACAGCGTGAGTGTACAAAAGTTGTGTACAATACTAACAAAAGCTCTTTTCTCCCCTCTTTTTCAGTAAAAAGCACAGTAAAAATACGTACCCAGTCCATTTGCTTCCTACTGACAAATGTTGATAATAATATAATGAGCAGAGAATGCCTCCTGAATGTGGCTTACAACGAAGAGTTTGATAGGTGGGGCTTGGTGTTGCAATAGCTCAGGCAGAGCAAAAAGCAAAGCAGAGTGAAAATGAGAAAAACAAGGTATGGGAGGAGGACCTCGGATATGCACTGTGACCATAGGCAACGTGCACAGGAAGAAGCTGCGAGAGAGGAGATTGCAAAGGAGGAAGTGCTGGGGGATGGTCTCATGTGTTTCCTGAAAGGAGCTGAGGCTCAATTATTGATAATACCTCTAATACAAACTGAGTGCCCCTGGTGGCACATTTGTTAAAGCACTTGACTACTAATAAAAAACTCACTTGCTTGGATTAGAGGATCATATCTTTCATGTTTCATAGCCCCAACTTGTGGCAAGCTATTAACTTGCCTAGTATAGCTCATCACTGTGCGTATTGTCTGAGTTTTATGTGGCCATTGCAATGGGCTATTGAGCGCAGGAGAGCAGAGTGCCATGGGAGAGACTGCTGCCATCGGAAGAGGGTAAAGGAAGTTGGAGGGTGGAACAATGTCTGGTCTCTGCCTCCAAGGAATCATCCCTGAGTCGACATGAAACGGGATCCTCCATCGCCTGGTGTAGATGGAGGAGGACTGAATTCCTTCTGGAGGCTCTAGGGAAGAAACTGTTTCCTAGCTTTGTCTAGCCTCTGGAAGAGTGGTTCTCGACTGAGCCCCGGTGGCATAGTGGTTGTGTGTGGGACTGCGGCCCACTGGGATGAAGGTACAATTTCCTGCTCACAGGAGCAAAGGCTGGGCCTCCTACTCTCACCACCTGAGGGCAGTGATGCCTAAAATTAAAAAAAAAACAAACTGGTTCTCCACCTTCCTCATGCTGCGTGTGACTCTTTAATCCAGTTCCTCCCTGTGAAAGGGTTGTCTGACCTTCAGGGGGGTCACGACCCATCGGTTGAGAACCACTGCTCTAGAAGGTGTCTTCATTCAATTCTCTCATCTCTGCCTTGGATCCTGATCCTCCTGACTCCCTCTTAAAAGAACTTTTATGATTACCTACAAAAACACATGTTGGGGGAAAGGGGCAGAAGGTAGCTGATATCAAGATATTCAAGAAGAAAAAAGAAATTCTGAAACTGATTGTGGTAGCAACTGTACAACAATGCTTGATGTGATTGAACTATGGAATGTTATGATATCTGTAAGAGCTCCCAATAAAATGATTAATAATAATAAATAGAAAAAAATCCACTTGCTAAGACCATAAAGATTGCAGTCTTGGAAACTTTGTGGGGTTTCTTTTCTTTCTTTCTTGTTTTTTTTTTTTTTGATTTTGGGGCATCACTGCCCTCTGGTGGTGGGAGTAGGAGGCCCAGCCTTGCTGCTGGATTTGAACCTCCAACCCAGTGGGCCGCAGTCCCACGCACAACCACTACACCACCGGGGCTCAGCCTCTTGGGGTTTCTATTCTATGGGAATTTCTGCTTTCTCCTGTAGAGTTGTTCTAAGTTTGAGTCAACTCAAGATCAATGGGTGGGTTACATACAAAAAGGGAGACTGAGGTACACAGTCATTGCACATGTCACCTAAGGTCATTCTCACAAACAAGATTTGGAGAAGGTGTCTAAATAGAGCAATCAGCCTCAAGGCAGAATTTGTCTTAGAATGCAAGCTACCAACAGACTTTTTTCAAGCTAAGGTAACTACATTTCTTGGACACAGCTCTTAAGAGATGTCTGCGTGGCAGAAATTGTCAAGTGCTAACTATTGAAAGGTTGGAGAGTCACATACACTCAGAAGTGCCTGGGAAGAAAAATCTGGGGATTTATTTCCAAAAGTTCAGTTATTGAAAACCCTTTGGCTAGCAGTTCTATCTGATGCCCATGGGGTGGCCATGAATTGGAATCAACTCAACTCGATGCATTTGGGTTAATGAAAATAAAAGGGAAGGAGACCAGTCTTTTCTGGGAGTTCCATTGGCTTTGGGACCAGACTACATATTCACCAGGGGGTGAAGAATGAGTCCCTTTGCCTTTCGGGCTATCTAAAGGGTTGTTGGGTGGGGTAAGAGATGCCGAGTGCAAAGTTTGTAAATGTTCGATCATGACCAAGATGGTACCCCTAAATCTTTCCTCTTATCCTCAGAGTCCTTGGGCGATTTCTGGTTTTCCTTAGAAGCCTCAATTCTCTACTGTACTCATCCTGGGGAATTTCCTCCATAGTCTGTGGTGTTTCTTTCACTTGGCTTCTCATTGATTCGGACTCACAGTGAACTCTTTTTTTGGATATGTTCATTTTTTTCTCTTTTTTTTAATTAAATCATTTTATTTTGGGCTCATACATAGTTTTTCACAATACATAAATAAACATACTGTGCCACGTGTCCGCTGCTATTATCGTTCTCCAATCATCCACCTTTTTCCTTGAGCTCCTGGTATTGGCTTTTCCATCCCTTCCCCTCTTTCCCTGCTCTCTCCTTCCCACCAACCCTCAATACTTTACAAATTATTATTGTTCTGTCATCTTACACTGCCTGACCTCTCCCCCAACCCACTCCCCTGATGCCCATCCTTCAAATAGGAGCTTATGTATATATCTTTGGAGTTGGTTCCGTCTCTCTACCCCACCTTCTCTCCACCCTTCCAGTAGCTCCAATCTTACCACTGGCCTGAAGGGGCTCGCCCATCCAGATTTCCCCATATCTCCAGCTCCCCTCTCCACCAGTGTATCTTCTCCAGTCCATCTGGACTTGTAAGGTAGAGTTGGGACCATGATGATTGGGTGGGGTGGGGGGGGAAGGCTTCAGGAACTAGAGGGAACGGAACTGCTCCATGGTGTTTCCTAGGTTGGGAACTTTATGGAAGGACCCCTGGTCGTACAGAAACAAAGGTTGGCGGTTCAAACCCACCAGCAGCTCCACAGGAGACAGAGCAAAGTGTTTGTAAAGATTATAGTATTGGAAACCCTGGGGGTAGGGGTGGGGGGTGGCGTGACAAGGGAGGGCATTTCTACTCTCCTCTACCAGTATGCTCTGAGTTATGATGGAGCTGAGGGAACACAAGGGCAACAATCTTAGGGGACTTGAGTCCCAGGTATTTTCTGCCACAGAGCCACTGGGTGCTTTAGAACCACTGACCTCTGGGTTAGTAAAAGACCACTTAGCCATTTGTGATAAAGTTAATGATTGTTGGCATTAATTTAGCACCTACTCTGTGTCAGAATTTCTTTCACAGCAGTAAAGTTATTTTGGTATGTGCCAGGCACTATCTAAGCACTTTATTCCTGTAATTTCCCAAACAAGATAGGAAGTATCATTATTTCCAATTTACGGATGGGGAAACTGCGGCACAGCAATACTCTACTAAGCCACTTCCTGTCACCACTGACAAAAGCAGGCCACTCAGACTCAGCGGGGCTCAGACTGAGAGCACACCTTCAGGGACACTGTCCTGGCAGAACCTGTGTGGACTTGATCAGGGGGAGGAAAAAGTTGGGCAGTAATTGTAACACTTTTTTGAGGAGTCTTTGTTTAGAGTTCCCAAAGCCAGCATTTCCATGAGCGTTTGGATGGAAGTTTCTTTGTCACATCAGGGCTGTTGTAGTTGGGCTGTGGGCGGAGCGGCAGGATTCTGCTAAATCTCTCTCTCTCTCTCTCTCTCTCTCTCTCTCTCTCTCTCTCTCTTGATGGTGTGTTAGTCCAGGTAGACTAGAGAAATAAATTCATAAACATGTATATGGATATAAGGGAAAGGTTTATATACAAGAGGAATGGAACATTGAGAAAAACATCCCAACCCAGTTCAGTCCAAGGTCATAAGTCTGATATTAGCTCTTATGTCCAAAACCAGTCTATAAAGTCTCCTTCCAACTTATGAAGCATGTGCGATGACACCAGGACAATCACAGGCCAGTGGGTGTAGAGTCTTGTGTATCCAGTTGGGGTGGAAGCATCCCACCGCTGGCAGGAGTCTCTCTGTGGCTTCCCTGGTCCCAGAGGTCTGATCCCATCAGGACAAACCCATGTGGCTTCTCCTCCATTTTCCAGGAATCAGGATTGATCAGCAAGCGTGCTGTCATCTCATCTTGTTAGTAGTTCGTCATCTCAGAGACTCAATCAGATCTCTCTTCTCCAATTAGGAAATTCTGAGAAACTTTCCAGAATTCTCAGGAGAAAGCCATGCCCACACAGAGGCCTTATTGGCTGTCTCCAGATTGACAGGCTAGACTCCACCCCTACACTCCCAATTGTGAATTTGACATGAAGTACGTGACCGTCATAGACGGAACCCTATTTTAAGGTGGCCACTCCCAGTCTCCCCATGGGGCTGACATGTACATTGTCCTCAGGGAGTTATTCCAGGGAGTTATTCTAAGTCTTTGGGTCTGGCAGGCTCCCAGCAATGACTTGCTGCTCTTGGACAGTCCCCTTGAATTGGCCTACTTTCTAGTGACTGCCTACACATAGCTCTCCAGATCACCCCCCACCCACGCTGTTTCAAGTGCACGGTGCCCACGTGGAAGGTTGGACTTGCAGGAAAGGATCTTTGAGTTGCCAAGTATTATAACTGTAGCAGTCATGTGCTTATGTTAACTTTATGATTGAAATGTAAGGGTGGAATGTAGCCTGTGAATCTGGAGATAGCCGTGGAGTAGCCGATGAGGCCTCTAAGTGGGCATGGCTTTCTCCTGAGACTTCTGGGAAATCTCACGATAGTTCCCTCGTGAAGATGAGAAGCTATCTTCCCCAGTTGTTGGAAGTTAGTCTGAGAGATGATTAATCACTGACAAGACAAGATGGCAGGCAGCGTCTGAGGATCCAGAGAAGCTGCCCTGATGGAGCCAGACCTCTGAAGCTGGAGAGGCCACATGGGGACCCCTGATGAGTTGCTTCTGCCACCACTGGATGCTGTTGATGGACCCTGAGCCCTGGAAGTGAGGAGCCATGGGGAGACCCCTGCCAGCACCAGCATTCTGTACCCACTGACCTGTGACTTCGTGAGTCAGAAGGAAACATTGTAGACTGGTATTGGGCATATGGGCTAATATAGGACTTGTGACTTTGAACTGTTCTGGGTTGGGATGCTTTCTCAGTGTTCCATTCTTTTTGTATATAAACTCTTTCCTTATAGCCATATGTGTGTCTATGAAATTTGTTCCTCTAGTGTACCCGGACTAACACAGTAACTATTCCTTGAAGTTTGTGTTCACATGCTTTCCACACTCTCTTTGCAGGCTCACAGCAGGATGATGGAATAGTCGTTTCATCTGTTCCACTCCTTATGAACTCACCTACCCAGCCCACTGCTGTGGAGTGCAGAGCAACCCAGAGGACAGAGAGGAACTGCCCTGCCGGCTTTCTGAGACTGTAAATCTTAGGGGTTTGAACCTGCAGCCTTTGACTTAGCAGCCTCGTACTTTAAACACTGCACCACCAGGTCTCCTTAGAGTAATTTCAGGGGTACAAACTCTTAAGCACTTGACTTGTCAACCAAAGGTGCCTCAGAAAAAGGTCTGGTGACCTACTTCTTCAAGGTCATGGCCTTGGGAGCATAGTTCTGCTCTGGCACACACATGGGCTTTCCATGAGCTCGAGTCAATGACACAGCCACTCTCCTTTTTTCCGTCCTGTCGATTTATAAGAACCCTTTTACTGCTAATAATTATAGTAACTATTATCTAGTGAGAGTCTGTCTTATGATCTGGGTGCTAGAACATAAGACAGACCCCTGACATGTGTTCTCATCAATTGCACAGATGAGGACGTCTAGGCGCAGAGGAGCTAGACTATAGATGGAGGTGGTTCTCTCTGGTGCCAGTTAGCTTCCTTAACCACAAGGTTCTATGCCTATTGCTGCTGCTGAGGCTTTTGCAGGAATGACATGTGACTCATGCAAGCCATAGGTGACCTTGCAGCCAACTCGAACTGATGCTGAGTCCATATGTGTCAGAGTAGAATGGTGCTCAGCAGAGTTTCCAATGGCTGGCTTTCAAAGGAAGATTGCCAGGTCTCTCTTCTGAGGCACATGTTAGCTGAGTTAACAGCTGAGCCACCGTCTGTTACCATGTGTGCGTTTTAACCATTTGCACACCTACACACTATCACAGCAGGTGACTTTCAGAAATTTCCTTTTGCACTCCATCATTTACAGGATGAATTTCCTTTACTTTGGCTAATCTGGAAAATAATTTGCATTTCACCAGTGAGCAATAGCTCAGAATATGAAGACTGAGGAGAAGAGATGGAAGAGTATCTTAGACACCTGGGAATTGAGTTAAAATCAGATGGAAGTTAAAAATTAATCTCATAGAGCCTAAAATATTGCTGTAAAGTATAATAAAAAAGTTTTAGGGTACAATATAAAATAAAGAGTTTCAATCTGTAATGAAGTTTCTTTGAGTTCAGACATTTGTGAGTTGGGATTTATAAGCGATTGATCTCCCACATCATTAAACCTCCCTGTATTTGCTAAGAAAATATTTAAAGAAAGAACAAGTGAACAAGGTAACCATGGATTTGGAGAACGGTTTATAGAACTTTGTTGGTGAATTTGCAGTGCCCGAGGTGCACTCCTTTCCAGACAATACATATCGAGTACACACCTTAGTCTCCGTGTACCGAGAGGGTCCCACGGAGACTCCCATTAACCCGCAGAACTTTTACGGTTACAGGATTTGTATTCCCTCTGACTCCAATCAGTTTTCCGTTGGACTGTGTGCGTACTGCCTTGTCTCTGCAGCTTTTCATCACGGCCCCCCCAGGACATTAGCTACCCGGTAACTGACAGTGTCAGACTCCTGTCCATGGGGAAATGGAATGAAAAGCTAAAGGAATGTTTCAGGAACTTTTACCGCCCCTTTGCTGAAGCAGAGGCACCCCGGTGGTGTAGTGGCTACACATTGGGCTGCTAAGGGGATGGTCAGCAGTTCGACACCCACAGTCACTCTGGAGGAGAAAGACAAGGTTTTCTACTCCTGGAAAGAGAGTAGACAGTCTCAGAAACCTACAGGGACTGTTCTACCTTGTCCTTCAGGGCGCCATGAGGCGGCATCCACTCGATGGCAATGAGTTTGTAAGCAGTGTAGACATCAACATTGAGTGGAAAGGTCCCCTGGTCTTCACAGTAGGAAGTGGTCTGTTCCCCTGCTCAAGATTCCGTTTTCTTCCATGACCATTTCTGGGAAAGATGCACTGCCTGGTGGCCACCCGGTGCCGTCAAGTGGATTCCTGTAGGACAGAGCAGAACTACGTGTTTGGGGTCCCAAGACTATAAATCTTAACAGGAGCAGACATCTGCACCTTGCTTCCTCTGAACGGCTGGTGGATACCAACTGCCTCCATTCCCCTGAGCCCAATGCCTAAGCCCTGGTGCCACGAGAGCCGCTGAAGAGTGGGATCCAGTCACCGCAAAGAACACATGGAGACTGGCAAACTGGCATAAGCTTTTCAGTGTATGTTCTCCACAACAGCAACAAAATGAACAATGTCAAGAAAAGAAACGGAAAGAAAAAAACACAACGTCATGATAAATCAAAGAAAAGTGCTTCTGCATCTAGGGAAGACTCCATCTGAAGGCTGTTCAGTGGCATGGGGTGTGAGATGAAAAGAAGATAAGAAAAAGTACTCATGTGTAGCAATTCAACAGGAAGACAAATATACCACCAGGGGAAACCTCTGGTCAACAGGATTTCCAGTGAGGGTTTCCTTTTGATTGCCCTCTGGAATTTCCAGCACCCTGTGTTGCAGAATGCAGAGCCTAATTAGAATCAAACAGGAATAAGGAGCCAGGCTTATGGTGTTCAGTAAACTGGGAAGCAGTGCCCACGTGCATTCTTAATATTTTTCTGCTGGCTCAAATCCCATCCTCTGACAAAGAAAGAGTTCATCCAAAGCCTTTGTCAAATTCATATCCCTATGTCCCAGCTACCCCTCCCAGGCCTCCTTCTCCCTAGTCTGGAAACTTCTCCGGGATGCTCCCCACCCATCCAGGGTCCTAGGGTCCCATTCATGTCCTCTACACTTCTGGAACACCTTCCCATCGGTCACTGGCATTCGTACAAGCCCTGTGAGATCTCTCTCTGAGTGGTCTGTTTCTGCAGGCTCCAGGATAGTAATCCCCATACTGGAAATAGTGGTGGTGGACAGCAGGGACTCAATGGTCCCTGTGGGTAGCCTCATTCCCAATCTAGTGGCCATACTGGTCATTGCCCATTTGGAAAAAACAAAACCAAAAAATCTCCCTCTTCCCCACCATTTTTCTCGCATCCTTGTCTCCTAATGTCATTAAAAATGGTTGGACTTAAAAAAAAAAACTTGGATAAACGAGCCCAAAGGCAGTCTCTGAGGAGCACAGTAGGATGACACGCTGCCTGGGAACTCTGATCAGAGGATCCGAGGGCATGGCCTATGTGGCTTCCACAAGCGGGGGTTGGGTGTGTGTGTGTGGGGGGGGGGGTGTGGGGAGCCAGTGAGCCATTCTCATCCATTGTGGCTATTTCCATGTAAGAGATAATTCAACAGGTTAGACTGAATTGCCACCAGTGCTATTTTCCCCAGATATCCTTCTAATTAGGATGTGTGCCTGTTGCTGCAAGAGCAGATTCCGGCTCGGGAATGCACTCCGAGTAGGCTTTGGGTCTTTCTCTCTGCTTTCATTGTTTAATGCCGAGCTTTCTGCCAGTCAGGAATAACTGTGCATGCTTGGACTCTTGTGTCCTTCTGGGTTAGTCTGCGTGGACTAGAGAAACATATTCATGTGTATGAGAAAGAAATTTATAAATAAGAGCAATTGAGAATTGAGAAAACATCCCATCCCAGTCCAGATCACGTCCATAAGTCTGATGTCTGATAGCCCAGATGTCTGATACTAGTCTATAAATTCCTCGTCAGGCTCCACACAACACATGAGATGATGCCAAATTCAGGAAAATTACAGGCCAGTGGGTGATAAGTCTTGTGGATCCAGTGGTGGTGGAAACATCTCAGTGCTGGCATGGGTCTCCACGTGGCTCCTTCAGCTCCCAGGATTCTGTGTGCATCAGCATAGCTCCATCAGGCTCATCATCAGGAATGTCTCGCAGGGAGTGAGCATGTATCCTGCCTCCAGGGAGCTATTTATCTCCTTAGTGCCTCCAAATGAGGTCATCAAGCTGTGACCTGATTGACGGCTAAACTCCACTTGTGTTAGTCTGGGTAAGCTGGAGAAACAAATCCATAAAGACACATATGTGTATAAGAGAGTTTTATATAAAGGGAATTGTACTTTAAGAAAACATCCCAGCCCAGTCCAGTCCAAGCCCATAAGTCCAATATTAGCCCTTATGTCTATTACCAATCTATAAAGTGCTCTTCAGACTTATAAAACACATGCAATCACACCGAATATAGGGCAATCAGAGGCCAGTGGGTAGAAAATCTTTGGAACTAGTGGTGGTGTAAGCATCTCAGCACTGCAAGGGTCTCCATGTGGTTTCTCCAGTTCCCAGGGTTACCTCAGGGTTGGTCCAGGTGGCATCTCCAGGGATGTCTCGCCAGAAGTGGAGAGAGAATGTGTCTTCCATCTCCAAGGAGGAAATACAGGCGTTCCCAGAATTCTCAGTAGAAGGCTATGCCCACCCAGAGGCCTCATTGGTTATATCTTGATTGATAAGCCAGACTCCATCCCTTCACTGGTAATCCTCTCAAGCTGACACCAGATTATGGAACTCCCACACCATCCCTTCACTCTTCAGTCTCAAATGGACAACGGATTATATACCTACCACACCTTCTAACCCATCACGCCAGAGTGAACTAGAAAGAATGGAGAGTTTTTTTTACTGCCTTTTAAAACTTAGGAAGTCATCTTTCATCTTAGTGCTGGGGTTTGAAGGAGGAGAGTGGCCTCCCTTACAGGGAGAGCACCCTGTTATCTTTATGCTGAGAATCAAGGCAGGGGCAAGGATGGGTGACAGGAGCTGGTGACCCTAAGATGTAGGCCAGAGGCCACAGACCCAACCGGCCACCCAGGCCAGGCAGGGAGCAGGTGCAGCAGTTGGGCTGAGTATGAAAGAACAGGCTGTGGGAGGGACCTGCGGGGGCACTGCCACGGAAGCTCCTGAGCTCAAGCTTCCCGACTTTCCACTTGCTCAGCCCTTGGATGGGCCCTTGCATATTTGTATTCTCAACTTTGATCTATTTTTCATAAAGCAGTCATTCCCCCTCAATGATATAAGCTTCAGGTCCCACAAAGGGGAGCACTACCTCAGCAGAATTGGCTAAATAAATAGTATCCCCCTCGGCTTCAAGCACCGATTGTCAGAATGTCCCAGTTTTTCAATGGTCAGGGATCCGTATTTCTGTAGGAAAGTTCTTCCTTTTTAAATACTGGCGACTTAAGAAACAAAATACGCAAGCTCTCCAGGCCAAATGAGGCAGATGGAAAGACTCCGTGCAGCTCATGGCTGCCTGTCTATGGGATCGCTGGTTCGTGTCTGTTAGAAATGACGGAATCACAAAATGCTCAGGGTGACTTTAAAGGCAGGGTGTGTGTGCCCTGTTCATGTTTTACCCAGTAAGAACTGGTTAGGCTGTGTCTAAACCAGTGAGCTCTGCTAGCTTGCCAGTAGCGAGCCTTTCTCTAGTCCAGGGGTCCTTAAACTATGGCCCGTGGGCCACATGCAGCTCGCCGAGGACATTTATCCAGCCTGCTAGGTGTTTTTGCCACCACCGCTGTCCTGCTTAGCAGCTGGCTCATCCCGGGCCTGCAGTGAATTTGTTCATAGTTGTTTTTTGTTTTTAACTATAGTCTGGCCCTCCAATGGTCTGAGGAACGGTGAACTGGCCCCCTGTTTAAAAAGTTTGACGACCCCCGAGTCTAGTGTAACTGTCTGTCACAAGGTCGGGGATCTCCAGGAAAAGGTGTCACTAGATGGATTAGTGTAAAACCATTCTTGGAACTGGCAAAGCCAACAGGAATACATAATAGCAAAACCATGCTTCTCTCAAAGTGAATATGAAGGGTAGTGGCTTTTATTTTTCCTGGGCCCTGCATAGTCTTTTGAATGGGTAAGTGGGGATTCTGTCCTGCTCTGAAGAGCAAATATTTACAGAACGGCCTCAACAAAAAGGAAGATACTTCTCTATAACCTTCAGACCCTCCGAAGACTATACAACCCTCCCAATTTCATAACTGCAGTATTTCCAACCTATGAATAATGTTCTTTACAAACCTTGAAAAAGGCTCAAAACACTAATGGTGTTTCTTCTGGGTATCATGTCACATGAAGAATACAGGTACTCTTAGAAAGACAGCAGATGGAACCATAGGCTGGATTTGAGGAAGAATCTGGCAGAACAGGCTCTGGAGGTGGGGAAAGGGGGGAGAGAAGTGGGGGTGGAAGTGTGGTGGCGGTGATGGTGGTGGTGGTGGTGGTATGTGTGTGGGGAGAGAGAGACCAACAGGAACAAGTGACAGCCAGGAGTTGGGAAGGAAAACCCACAGCTACCAGCTCACATTGGCCATAAAACTGTCTTGAACAGTTGCATTTTGACTGTTAATTAGCCTGTCGTGGGATCTACTTTGTCTTAGAGTGGCTACGGGGCCCTTGGCCTGGTTTTCCTGAGCCTAGACAGAACCTGTCTAAGCAACTATCTATGTAGAACATGGGAATCTACTGTATAAACTCCACTTCTGATTGGGGCAGAGGCAGAAGCAGGAAGGCATAGGGGAAGTACTATTAGGAATTTAGGGAATCATCCCCGGCACATAGGTTTCTTCGGAAAAATGGCCCATTTGGATTTCAATCCTCACCTCTACTCTGAGATTTTGCCCAAACACTCCCTTCCCTGTCCTCTCAAAGGTCCCTAGGGCTCACCCTGTTCTAGCCCTCTTTTCTTTTGCAGCCAAAGTCCTGGGCCCCCTGGGAGTGAGCAGCTTGCCTCTGGTGGCAGGCAGCGGTTCTGAGCCTGGACCAGGTTGTTTGGAAGTTCATCTCTTTCCTTCTGGTCTCGTCCTGAGCAGGAGGGCAGGGCTTTACTGCAGAGGCAGGATTCCTGTAGCAGCAAGGCTGAGCAAGGACGTTCATTCAGCGTACCACACTTCCTACCTACTTCTCTCCGACAGCCCTCTTCACTCTCGCTGCCCTCTGGGGCTGGAGCTGCCTACCAAGTGCTTCTCCAGGGAATTCAATAAATAGGGATTTCATTGAAGCGAATGCTTGCCCTCCCCCTCCCCCCACCCCAGCAAGGTTAGGAAATCTTTCTGGTTTTGTTTTAAGAAGCTGTTGACTATGAGTAATGCAGAAGATGAAAGAAATGAGAGAAAGAATTTCTCTGCCCCCGTTAGGGAGTCAGACTGTCCATCTGCCAGTCTGAAACCTTCCTGTATTCCTGACGTGTGCTTGGCAGAATTGTCTATGAATTCATTCACTCACAGTATGCAATCAGATGACAAGGTGGGCCCTGAACCAGATGATGGGTATGCAGAATGAGTGAGATATTGTTCTTGGAGGCCTGGTGCTTGAGTGGGTTGAGCTGCTAACTGCAAGGTCTGTAGTTCTAAACCACCAGTGGCTCCGTGGGAAAAAGGTGAAACTCTCTGTTACCATAAAGAGGGGACGTGTGGGAAACCCACAGGGGCAGTTCTTTGCTGCCCGACAGGTCAGAATGGACTCAATGGCAGTCAGGGTTTGTTGTTTTTGTTTTGAGGTTTGTGGTACTCGGAAAGAATAGTATAAAAATGAGATGTCTCCCCTTCCTGACTCCTCACCTCACCCAGTCTTGGTTTCAATTTCTCACAGCATATATGGGTCCCCCAGATAATGTGAAGGTCATTGGTTGAAACTCAGTAAGCAGCTGTGTGGGAGAAAAACTTGGCAATATACTGCCATAAATATTAGACCAGGCAGATGGGATCAGGTAACAGTGTCAGAAGACCACAGCAAACACTTTGTTGGGAACAAGGGACCCCAAACCCATCTGAGGACAATGGGACATCCTCTTAACAG
>PVJH01040586.1:0-15480 GCA_004026705.1 Nesogale talazaci
GGGTGAGGAGAGAAAGGGAGAGAAAGGGAGAGGTAATGGACTGAGTGAATGAACGTGTTTCACACTGGAGAGTCCGGCGAGGTCCTGGGAGACCAGAGGAGCGTGGGGGAAGAGGATGGTAAAGGAGGGGAGACAGTGGCCAGGTGAAGAGGCTTGAGTCAAAGATTTGGGTGACGGAGCCCTTATAAAAGCACAAACCCGCGGGTTGAGCCCCCGTGGCGTAGTGGTTGTGCGCGGGACTGCGGCCCACTGGGATGGAGGTTCGATTCCAGCTCCACGGAGCAAAGACGGGGCCTCCTACTCCCACCACTGGAGAGCAGTGATGCCCAAAAAACAAAACAAAACAAAAAAACAAAACAAAAAAAAAAAACCGGAGAGCAGTGATGCCAAAAAAAAAAAAAAAAAAGCACAAACCCAACCAGTTGCCAAGAGTCACGTCTGACTGCTGGCTGCTCCATCGCGTTTTCAACGGCTGATTTTCCAGAAGTAGATCCTGGCGTCACCTCTGAGGGGGATCAAACTGCTAACCTTTCCATAGCAGTCAGTGCTTCACAGCTGGTGCCATCTGAGGGTCCCCGATGGAGTCCTTGCTGGTTATGAAGTGAGTCTAGGTGACTGAGATGGGGAGGGGACCGGACAGATGCCAGAGATGTCACGGATGGCAGGGCTGGATGTGGAGCAGCCTGGGAGCCCAGGGCCAGTGTCCCTGTGAGGACAGGGAAATGGCTAGGAAGTAGGGCTGTTCCACAAGATGTAGGAGCCATGGTTCCAGAGCAGGCAGCGCTCAGGTCCCGGGAGGCTAGGCGAAGGGCAGGGCAGGGAACAGAATGGGGCCGGGGGTGGAAGCAAGAAGCACAGGGGGTTCTAGGAATGCCAGTAAGGTGGAGAAAAATAATAATGAAAATCCCTGAGGGTGAAGGTGTTTAGTATATAGCATTCATCCTCAAAGTGTGGTCTTGCGGTCAGCGGCAATGGCCTCTTCTAGACATTTGATGGAAATACATCTCTTTGGCACCCATTTCAGACCTATTGCATCAGAAGTCCTGGAAAGAGTGGAAAAAAGTCTACTCACGGCTGAGCCCCAGCAGCGTAGTGGTGGAGTGCAGGACTGCGGCCCACTGGGTTGGCGATTCAAATCCAGCAGCAGCTCTCCAGGAGCAAGACTGGGACTCCTACTCCCACCAGAGGGCAGTGATGCCCCCCCAAAAAAGTCTACTCTTACCAGGGCAGTGATGTCCCCCCCCCCCAAAAAAAGAGTATAACACTGACTCCCTTGTTTATCTCCACATGACAAGGGGGACGCCCTGTGGCTTAAAAGACCTAAATGTGTCCAGAAAATGATGAATGACGGGAGTGATAGAAAATACTGGAGAGTCTGTGAACTTGGAGGTAGGGATGGACTTGCCAAAGGCACAAACCTCAGAGACAAATAAAAAAGGCGGGGGACAATTTGACTAATCAGAATTTAAAACTTCTGCCTAAGAAGTGGTTCATTGACAAAGTGAGCAGCAAGATGACAAGATTAGGAGAACATATTTGGCATGTCTAAAACCCGCAAGGACCTAATAATATCTAGGTTAGGACCATGCCAGGAATTTCCATGAAATCATAGGGAAAAGATAGGATCCAAAATGGGTGGGGCCGCTGATTGGATCAAGCATAGGAGAGGAGATCATTTAAATGCTAATAGGGCTGAGCCCCGGTGGCGTAGTGGTTGTGCACGGGACTGCGGCTCACTGGGACGGAGGTTCAATTCCAGCAGTGAGGCTGGGCCTCCTACTCCCACCACCGGAGAGCAGTGATGCTCCCCCCAAAAAACAAAAACAAAACAAAAAAGTCAATGCTAATAAACATAGGAGAGGCTAATATGCAAATTAAAGCATAGTTGTCCCAAACTCCCCAGGCTAGAAACAATCCAAATGCCCATCAAATTAATATGCATACAATATGAAACAAATTAATATGAAGCAAATTAATATTCATACAATAAGTGCTATTCAACAATAAAAAAGAGTGAACTTTGAATGTGCACACCTGCCGGAAACATTACACTTAGTGAAAGCCAGACACAAATTCCACTCTCCTGAAGTCTGCATCAAGCAAAAGTCATCCGTAGTAAAAAGAAATTAGACCAGTGGTCAGAGGGGCTGGAATGGATTGTCAAAGCTAGAAGGGAACTTTTGGGGTACATGGAAATGTCTTATATCTTGGTTAGGGTTGTGCTTACAGCTATCCACATTTGTAAAAACTATTCAAATGTGTTAACATTATATATAAACTATACCTTGATAAAGGACAATCGTTTGTTATAATAACTATGTATTAGATGGGAAAAACCAAGGAACTCAATGAGGTATATAGCAAAATGTCATTTGTATAAAATAAACAAAATTAGAAAATGGGTCAGAGACATGAGTGAACATTTTGCGAAAGAGATATGGATGGCAGATAAATTCTAGAAGAGGTTTTCAACATCTCTGGTCACCAGGGAAATGCAATTAAAAGTACAACGAGAGGTCACTAAACACTTGGCAAAAATAAACAGAAAACTCACTGCTAAGGCGGTGACACGGACTCCCAGCAGCCTTCTAGACCACGCTAGCGCTAACTGCCCTGGAGTTCCTGGGACTCTTTAAGGCAGCGGTTCTCAACCTTCCTCATGCCGAGACCTTGTCGTACAGTTCCTCATGTTGTGGGGACCCCCGACCATAAAATTATTTTTTGGTACTTCATAACTGTAATTTTGCTACTGCTATGAATCAGGTGACCCCTGTGTAAAGGTCATTTGACCCCTGTGTCAGTCTTGGTAAACTAGAGAAACAAACTCATAGACACACATATGGATATAAGGAAAGGGTTTAAATACAAGAGGAATGGGACATTGAGAAAGCAGCCCAGCCCAGTACAGTTCATAAGTCCAATATTAGCCCATATTAGTCGATAATGTCTCCTTCTGACTCACAAAGTCACAGGCCAGTGGGTGCAGAATCCCAGCGCTGGCAGGGGTCTCCTCATGGCTCCTCGTTTTCAGGGCTCAGGGTCCGTCAACAGCATCCAGTGATGGTAGAAGCAACTCAGCACTGGCAGGGATCTCCACGTAGCTTCTCCAGCTTCAGGGGTCTGGTTCCATCAGGGTAAGGCTGTGTGGCTTCTCCTTGGGCTCCTTCAGCTTCTCGAACCCTGCCATCTTGTCTTGTCCATAGTTCTTCATCTCAGAGACTAACTCCCAACAACTGGGGAGATAGCTTCTCATCTCCATGAGGGAAATATCGCGAGATTTCGCAGACAGAGGCCCTCATTGGCTACTCAATGGCTATCTCCAGATTAACAGGCTAGATTCCACCCCTACATCTCAATCATGAAATTAACATAAGCACATGACCACCACAACCTCCAAATGGGGTCATGAACCACTTCTTTAAGAGAACCGCTGCTTTAAGAGACCATAGTCTCATTTTCTCCCTCAGAGCAGCTCGTGGTTTCGACCTGTGCTTTGTGTGTGATAGCCCAACACCTAATCACTGTGCTGCTGCCAGGACTCCTGAAAACACCTATCAGAGTGACTAACAGTCCACAAAGTGATAACACTAACAGCTGCTGAAGGTGTGAAGAAGAGGAATCCCTCACACGCTGCTGGTGGCGGTGTCAAATGATACACTCACACTGGAAAACAGGGTGGCAGACTCTGAAAAGACTACACAGGTGGGCTGAGCCCCGGTGGCATAGTGGTTGAGTGCAGGATTGTGGCCCACAAGGTTGACGGTTCAAATCCAGCAGCAGCTCTCCAGGAGCAAGGCTGGGCTTCCTACTCCCACCAGGGCAGTGATACCACACACACACACACACACAAAGACTACACAAGTACCGTTCAGAAGACTCAGCAAACACACTCTTGGGGCACATAACCCAAAGAAATGAGAACTTACCTGGACACAAGAAGCCGTGTGCAGTGCTGTTGCCCTTTGCAATAGCCCAGGGTGATTGGTCAAAGGCAACAATGAAAGCAGCCTGTGTATCCAATGGGCGAGTATTGCAAACTCGGCACCATGTCACTGGAGTGCTGGTACTCAGCAATAAAGATGAGAGCACTCCAGACCAAAAAAAAAAAAAATTAAACCTTTTAAAAAATTAATGCAGGCAACAACCCGGATATTGTGCTGAGTGAAAAATGATTCCATTAATATGACATTACTGAAATGACAAAACTCTATGAAAGAAGAAGAGGCTAGCGGTGGAGCTCCGTTGTGGTGGGGGAAGCCTTCTGTGTCGTGATTACCATGGTGGCTATGAGGATCGCTTCATGGGACCGCACACACATCACCACCACCACCATCACCAGGGCATATCCGAACCGCAGAAAACGGCAGAAGCTCGGTGGGCTGTTGTGGAAGCCCTGGAGCCGTGGTGGTGCATCTGGTTAAGCACTGCACTCCTAACCACGAGATTTTCTGCAGGGAACGGATGAGGCTATCTGTCCCGGGAAAGAGTCACAGCCACGGAAACCCGATCTAGGGTTGCGCTGCGTCAGAACTGATGTGAAGGCGGTGGATTTGCTTTGGAATTTGGGTGGCACAAATGACTAAGTGTTCATGAAAGCCAACCCTTCTAAGTTCCCACCACACATGACCATCAAGAGGTTGGCTCTGCATATCTGCTCAAACACACCTCAGGAAAAAGGCCTGGCAAGTCACCTCGGGAACGATTACCAGAAACTGCAACCTCACCGCCCCGGGGCAGTCTGACTCATCGTGACCCTCTAAGGACCAGAGGGACTCTTCCTGTGGGATTCAGACTCTCAGAGCTGGGGGCAGTTGCCGACTACGGACCTTGCGGTCATCAGACCAAAGCAGAGGACACGGTGCCATCAGCATTCCCTCTGAGAGAGGACAGGCACTGCGAGCCGGACGAAGTGCGCTCTACTCTGGAAATTCACCAGGCTCTACCACCCGTCTATATCAACGGAATGGCAGCTGATCTGGTTGGGGTTTAGTAGCTTATTTAACAATCCTGTACCAATGTCAATGTCGTGAGTTTGACAGTGTATTTCAGCTATGACAGGTCACCATGCAGGGAAGCTCCAGGGAGGGCTGACAGACACAGACACAGACATTCCCTATGTCAATGTTTATTTCAAAACAAAAGAGTCAGTAAATACACATCCACAATGCTGTAATATGCATTTTATAAGAATACAGCCGAACAAAAGCATGTATATTAAACTCCCTAGAGTGGTAGCCTTTGGAGGGAGGGGAGGAGACTGGTAATGAGGACCAAAGGAAACAGCTACATTAATCATGGGTCCCTATGCTGACCAATGACGGCAATGTGCGATGAACTGAAAAGGTGATTAAGTCAAACCTCCCTGCACCTGAGGTCCCTCAAAGAGGAAAGAATATACGTGTGTGTGAGAGAGAGAGAGAGAGAGAGAAAGAGAAAGAGAGAGGGAGAGAGGGAGAGAGAGAGAGAGAGAGAGAGAGAGAGATACAAAGAGAGGAGAGGAATAGATGCCTTCAAACTAAGATCTTTAAAAAATACTACTTTATTTTGCTGTTGGGAATACACACAGCAAAACTCACACCTTCTCAACAACTTCTTCATGAGCAATCCATGACTTCTAATTCCCAAATGCTATTTTGCGTTTCTTACACCTTGGTGTTTGGATTTCTGTGGATTTAATTCATCAAGGGTATGGCAAGCCCTTGGAGTTTCGGCAACCCAAAATGGTACTCTTTCAGGATGGGGCCGAGTCAGATGGTTATCATCCAAAAAAGAATCTGGTGCGCTTGTTGCCAAATAAAAATCTTTGGCTTCAATCATTATACTCCGATTATCTCATAAGGTGATAAGCGACTGCCCAAGTGCCCCTGGTGATTTCTGTTAAAAATTAAGGCAGCCAGGAAGCTCACTCTCTGCGCAGTCCAACTTTTCACATGCTTTCTTTAAGAACAATTCAGGCTGCGGCCCACTGGGATGGAGGTTCAGTTCCAGCAGTGGGGCTGGACCTCCTACTCCCACCACTGGAGAGCAGTGATGCCCCCCCCCCCAAAAAAAGAACAATTCAGGGACATTAATGATACTCTTCAAATTGTGCAGCCTTTCCCACCCTCCTTTTCAAATTGTTCCTCCCCCACTGACATCAACTAATGTTTCCCCCTAAGTTTCCTGCCTTGGGATGTGGCCTTTTTCCAGTGCCATTAGAGATGCCTCCGCCACCCCCACCAGACCGAAAGCAGGAAGAAGTTTGGAGGAGGAGGAGGACAGGCACAGGAGAGGGAGAGAAGAGAGGAAGGGGGGAGGGATGGCGAGGTCAGGAAGGGCACTCTTCTGAGGACTCTGGGCTGATGGGAGACCAACTGGGGACAGTGGCTGAAGTCTTGTGGAGCTCTGAGCAGACTCCGGCTGCTCACCGGTTCAATACCAAGTGCTGTGGTGTGGGTGGAGCTCAGAGATGCTGTGAGCAACGCCGCCCAGCTGTGTGCTGCCTCTCCTGCTTCAGGGCTGGGTGACCTTGGGCAAGATCCCCGATTTAGTTACCCTTTCTGTGTCCTTGGCCAGCAGCAATCTCCCTTCCACATGCCTGTTTTGAAAGCAGAACTGCTAAAAGGCTCGGAGGATCTGTGAAGCCATTTGCACAAGTGGAGTGCCCTGTGAACAGGAAGGAAGGATACAAGCACCAAGAATAAATAATCATAATTGAGGACGTATTTAAAGGTCTATTGACAAGGAGGCTCTTCTTCATGGGACTTTATTATGTTAGCGCTAAATGCTGACCCCTGGGTTTGCAGAAGGCGACAGGATGCACAGTGGGATCCCTAATTCCATTTAGAGCCGCAGGGTAAATTCAGCTTCTATTGAAGGCTTTCTGTCCCAGGGTGAAAAGGCTTTCACCCAGATCTCCCAGAGGCAGATCCTGTGTGTGGCTCACTCCAGGCCAGCGCAAGAAAGGACGGTCTACCCCGGGGATCTGCCTGAGTGTGCCCGCATGGAATTCGTAGTGCAAGCGTCACGGGACTATGAGGAGTCAGACCCCACACCTCCCAGAGGTCGGTGCTTTTCCTGCCTCCGGAGTCCCATCGACTGTGATGAATCGAGTCTCTGTGGAGAACAAAGAAAACTGTCACAAAATCAAGATGGATGACAGATCAACTCACCGCAGTCTATGAGACCATTTGTGCTCTAGACTCTATTTAAGCAGCCACGTGATTGAATCCTCGGGCACCTCATGCTGTTGCTCTCCTGCACCTAGAGGATTCTTTTCTTCTTTGTCGTTCTGAACAATTGGAAACAACATGTCAAATAGGGGTGACTTGGTTAAAAACGACGACCACAAGAGAAAAGTGTTTTAGGGGACGAGAGACCTCAGATTCAAATAGATACCAAAAAGCTCACGGCCAACCCAGAGACCTTTTAGGACTTTACAGTCTTGTGAACGTCCCAGATGATGACTCTTCAAAGGAGTAAAAAGTTCTTTCTTGCACAGCAGCGAGTGGTTTTGAACTGCTGGCCTTGCTTCAGGGCACCTTTCAAAACAGTTTATGGAGTGCCATTTATATGTAAAGCCATAAACTGGACAAAGACGAAGGTAAAGATGAATCATCCAGCAGACCATCAGCATAAAACTAACAGAAAGCTGTCCAGGGAGCTACAGCCATCCAAATGCCACAAAGGAAACTGTCACAAAACATGATCAACGGCAGATGAATCCACCACGGCTGCAGGCCAGGCTACAGAGCTATCCAGTAACCTTGGGGCCTCCCTTCAAGTCCTCTGGTCATCTCTCCCAGGAAGAAACATTGACCCGGAGGTTAGCAACCCAACTCTTAACTGTGGCCCTAGCAAGATCCCACCCAGGTAAAACCTTGAGGCTATGGCTGCCCCTCCCTGGGCTAGCTAGAGGAGCAATAGGAATTCACTTTCAAACCTACGCTGCTTGAGGGCAAAGTTTTCGTCCACGGCACTGGTCAGGAGGAATTCAATGAAGCCTGAATCTGTGGATTAAGAACTCTCCCTGTCCAACCTATAGCCTCGCACAATCCTCAAGCTCTGAATTTAAACGGATAGAAAAAAAAAAACCCTTAAAAATGCAGGCATGCAAGACTTTAGGGATAAATCGCAAAAGAGTCTGTACTGAATGATCCTACTGAAGAATATACAACTCTGCCTAAAAAAAGAAACAAAAGCACACTGCCCCCAATGTCAACTCTGACCAACTTAAGATTGGTACCCTTGGTTGTTGTGGCCAAGTCAGCACCAACTCTTGTTGGTCCCTATGTGCAGGCCCCCGTGTGCAGGCTAGACTTCGGTTTTCAGGGTTCTGACTTTTGAAAGCAGATCACCAGCAAAGATGGACAGAGGTCTGTCTTTCTCTGTGTATCTGGGGGGCTTTGAACACCCACCTTTCCGCAAGTCTTGAAGTGCCTAGCTTTTAGCACTACTTGGGGACTCTGCACTTTGATCCATGTAAGCTATGTCTTAATCTGAAAAGGCTAAAAAATATGAACACTTGCCATCTCGAGGTGGAAGATATGAATTACTTTTCTCTGTGTGTGTGTACACAGGTAGAGGAAAGAGAGCGCTCTGAGGCCTACTGCAGCTGGCAGGCTGGGCCTTCCTTTGGCTTCTAGTGTCCCCAGCCCCCCGACCAGCCAACTCTGGCCAGTTCAGCCACTTAAACACACACAGCTAGTCCGTTCAGGTCCCGCCCCGAAAGCTGCTGCTCCTTTTCTGGAAGATAAGTCAGGGCGCAGCAGAGGGCTGGAGGGAGGCCCCCTGGTGACCCGATAAAGGGCAGGCACTTATCACCCCATCAGCTCTTCTTACTGTCAGCCGGTCCTCTGCAGACTTCTAAGGCGCACAGCGCCATAACAGGGTGAAGAGTGGGTGAGCCACCTGTGCCAGGTGGAGGTGTGGGTGGTTACCCGTGGGGTGGCTCTCACTTGACACCCGCAGACGGGCCTCCTCCTCAAACAACGCTGTCATCACATGCTGGAGACCTGACCCTGCTCCAGGTGTGTGTCCACATTTATGACTGCAGTTCTCACCACCAACCACCCTGTGCCCACCCGCCCGTGCTGACGTCCGCTTTGCAGAGGAAGAACCCGAGGAGGCTCGGAGTGATTAAGGATCTAGGTAACACGGTAAGTTAAGCGGCGGATCTAGGATTCCTAGCCTGCTGGACTGCGGCCAGTGGGGTCTGGATCGTCCCCCACTCCCTACCCACCATGCTGCCCAGCTCAGGGCAGGAGGCCAGGCTTCTCAAGGTCAGAGAGGGCAGCATGCCCACCGACCTCGCGACCCAGTTGGTTGGGCTGCGGATTGACAGTGGGGAACAGATCGAGACCCGGGGTGGGGGCGGAGAGGTCAGCGAGTCCTGGGTGACCGTGGCCGGCGTGGGGGTGGAGGGGGAGAGGGGGCAGGGAGGAGAACCAGCCAGGCGCTGCCAGCCCAAGGGCATTCAAGCCAATTCTCATAAACACGGGCGGGGCGGGGCGGGGCGGGGCTTGGCGCTGACTCTGCATTTCCGGGGATGGTGTGGGCCCCACTGTCCCCAGGGAGCGTCCAGCCTGCCTCCAGAGGGGACGGGCCTGGGGACCCTCGGGGAACGGGAGGTGGCCCTGGTCGCGGGCGGCGGACTCTCCAGGTAGGAGGCCCGGGGGAGGCAGCGGGGTCCCGGGCACGGGCACCAGCGGCCCCCGCCCCCGCTGCCCGGCCCCTCTCCCGAGAGGACGCCACCTGCACGCTCTGATGGGCACGGGCGCCCGCCATAGAGAGGCCCTGTCGCCATGACAGCGCAGGGGGCAGTGCCACGTCCCCATGGCAACCGGGGGCCTCGGGGGGCCGAATCTTTGCACTCCGCGTCCTCTCTCCAACCTAGATCGCAGGCCAGAGCCCGGGCAGCCAGGGCCCAGGCCACTCCTGGAAATGGTTGTGGGTGTGACGTTTGAGGCGGGCCCTTTGTCACGGTGGGTTTTTTCCCTTCTCTCCTGGTGACAAGGTGGAAGGAAGGTCTAGGGAGGTAGGAAATTGGGAGGGGGCGCTGGGAATGAGGCTCCCCACATGATGTGGCATTGGGGGGAAGAGACGGCTGGGTGGCTTTTCACGGAGTCATTTCAGTCTGACCCAAAGGCTCCGAACCCTGGGTCACCTTGAGAAGGTCGTTCACCTCTGCCCACATCGCTCCCGGGCCGTCACGTGTGTCACTTGACCTGAGATTCGTTGGATTCTTGGGCAGATCGAATCTGATAAGACCGGGAAGGGCACCATTTTAAAAGAACCCGCTTTTCCCCATAAATTCTTTAAAACTGAAAGAAAGGCCACGATTCCCTGTCTCTCCCCCACCCCAGTTTTGCAGAGCTGAGGGAACCACCCAGAGAGAGAGGCGCAGGGTGCGCTGACTTCCTGGGCTGACCCAGTGCTCCTGGGACTGTCAGGGTTTGAATACGGTCTCCTGACTCAAGGGCCAGGTTGTCAGCCTTATTATTATTAAAATTATAACTACCTTATTATTCATTAGGTGGGGGGTTACATTTTAGGTCATCCATTTTGTATTCAACAGCCTAAATTCCTATGAACCCCCCACCCCACCGCCCCCAATAGCTGATCTTGCCCACCTCACTGATTCTTTCCTGCCTCCTTCCCCTTTACCCAGAGTCACACCTGAGCGCCCCCCCCCCCCTTTCTAACTGCCTCCTCTTCCTCTCCTACCACTCCCCATCCCACCATCGCCATCATGGTCTTTTTGCTATATAGCAGTGGCCTCATAGACCTTTGCCAATTTTCTTCTTTTTTTTGTTTTAATCATTTTATCAGGGGGCTTTTTCAGTTTGTTTGTTTGTTTGTTTGTTTGTTTGTGGCAACACTGCCCTGATGGTAGTAGAAAATCCAGACTTGCTCCTGGAGAGCTGCTGCTGGATTTGAACCATCAGTCCTGTGGGTGGCAGTCCCCCACACAACCACTGCGCCACCAGGGCTCAGCCTTGACAGCTCTTATAACAATCCACACATCAATCGTATCAAGCAAATTTGTACACAAGTTGCCATCATCCTTTCCAAAACATTTTCTTTCGGGCTGAGCCCCAGTGACGTAGTAGTTGAGGGCTGGGCTGTGGCCCACTGGCTTGGCGTTCAAATCCAGCAGCAGCTTTCCAGGAGCAAGGCTGAGCTTCGTACTCCCACCAGAGGGCAGTGATGCCCCCCCCCAACAAAACAAAACAAAGCATTTTCTTTCTACTTGAGCCCTTGCTATCAGCTCCTCCCCTTTCTTTCCCACCCTTGATAACTTATAGATTGTTTTTATTTTCATTTTTGAGCCATTCGCTGTGCCCTTCACTCAGTTTTTGCCATGTCATGATTGCCTCATTTCACTCCACATCATGTTCTACAACAAGCCCTGGTGACGTATTGACTCACTGCCAGGCCAGCAGTTCAAAACCACCAGTTGCTCCTTGGGAGAAAGAAGAGGCTCTCCACTCCCAAAGAGTCACAGCCTCCGAAACCCTCCGGGCCAGGTCTACCCTCTGCTGGAAGGAGGCCGAGTTGGCACTGTCGGGTTGGCGGTAGATTTGGTTTCCGAGTGGTTTCCAGGCCCAACCAGGCCATGAGGGCCGTTCTTCCAAGGCCCCAAGAGCTCTTAGGTAAAGGCTCTTGCACAGGGGCACAGGTCGGTGCCTGGGGCTCTCGCTTTCATGGGGACTTGGACAAACTTGCCCTCCATACATTGATCTCCACGAGCCAACGACTCAAGTAGCAGCTCTCAAAAATACCATCTCTTCTGAAGGCAACCGAGCTGGAGGCTGCGTGAGCAATGACAGCCATGGTCCCAAAGCAGGGTCCCAGGTTCCCGTCTTCCCCTTGTCTGGGAGGGGCCTTTGAGGAATGAGGACAGATGGTGCCATTTGGGGCTGGGGGTGTCCAGATCCAGGACAGGGCATTGAATTCATCATCTGGAAACGATGTTCATCAGCACAGCTTCATTTAGTAAAGATTTCTCTTTCCAGCTCTGTATGATAAGTAAGGGGCACGGGAGAGCTGGAGACTCCAAACCCCAGAGGTGCACAGGCCCAGTCTTGGCCCTCAAGGAGCTGGTAGCAGAGAAAAGAGGGACGTGGCATGCAAATGAGTGTTTGACTACAACATAATGAGTTCCTTAATGGAAACCTGAGCTGAGTGCCCAGGGAACCCAGAGGAGTAACTCCGGAAAGCACTTGAAAGGCGCCCGAGTCTGGCCTGCATAGCCTGGGAGCGCTCCTGGAGCTCCGCCAGGCTGGCCTGGCCGCTACCTCTGCAATGCAGACAAAGGAATGAGTGAGCAAACCCGGCTGAAGCCCTGAAGCCTCAGCGGTGTGCATGAGGATTGCACAGCCCCCGAAGGAAGTCAGAGGGTCCGTGCTGTGAAGGCAGGACTCTCTCAGGTTTCCTTTAACTTCTGCGCTTCTTATTGGAAACAGCAAAGGCACAAGACGGACTTGCGGAAGGGGGGGGGGGGGTAGAAAAACAGCTTCTACCTCTCAAGGGAAGAGGATGGCTGCAACTTAAGGCCCTGGCTAAAGTCCTGCCTGTAGGTAGAGCATCCACCTGGGTTGTGGTCCTAGTCTGACTTCCACCTGTATAACCAATCGTAGCACGTCCCAGCCCTTCTCGGGGCCTCATCCCTCAGCGGCTGTAAACATGAAAGAATGGTTGGGTGTCAGCAACTCAGCCTCACTTTAGAGTAAGTTCTTAATCACTGCGGTCCACGTTAGTCAATATCAACCTTGCTTTGGGCTGAAAGAGTTTTGCCAGATAGTTTTTGTGAAGGTGATGGAGCAACACGAAAATGAGGTGTTCATTTGTTCTTACCTAGTAGAGGTAATTTTCTTTTTTTTGGGGGGGAGGGGGCATCACTGCTCTCCGGCGGTGGGAGTAGGAGGCCCAGCCCCACGGCTGGAATTGAACCTCCGTCCCAGTGGGCCACAGTCCCGCGCACAACCACTACGCCACCGGGGCTCAGCCCGTAGAGGTAATTCTCAAAGTTCCCTGTGTCCCTTGACTAAGTTGCCCTATACAAATGGTTCAAATTTCAGGGTTAGTGATCTTTTCGGAATCAGAGGAAAGCCAAGGTCATCCCTGACTGTAGCAATAGCATACTTTTGTTAGGATGTAGGCCTCTTTGAAACCCATCCTCGAGTCAAGGGACTGCTTGCTTGGCTCCACTGCCCACAGGCGGTAGTCAAAGAACTCCGCCCTCACAGGAGGCCAGGGAGAGCCAGGGCAGTCCCCAGTGGGCCTGCCCTTTTAAAGAGAGGTCTCGGTGGACACTGCGAGAGAAGAAAGCTGAAGGAAGCCGATGGGGCTAGGGACTCATAGGTCTGGGTGGCCGGTGTGAGCATCCCCTGTCCAGATGTGCAGCTTGGGGTGCCATCGACTGTTTGCTCCCGATGCCTTTGCTTTGGGACACGCGACCTTGAGTGCCATGTGTTGCCCAATGTTCTGGCCAAGCAGGGTGCGAGCTCAGTCTTCAGAGCCCCCTGCTCCATCTTCTGAGCAGATCCAGCAGCGTCGTGGTTGCATATGGGGCTGTGATCCTCCAGGTTAGCAGTTTGAAACCACCAGGGTGAGAGACAGGGCTTTCTACTCCCTTAAAAAGCTACAGTTTTGGGCCGAGCCCCGGTGGCGTAGTGGTTGTGCGCAGGACTGTGGCCCACTGGGATGGAGGTTCAATTCCAGCTCACAGGAGCAAAGGCTGGGCCTCCTACTCCCACCACCAGAGGACAGTGATGCCTAAAAAAACTAAAAAAAAAAAAAATGCTACAATTTTGGGGGGCTGAGCCCTGGTGGCGTAAGTGGTTGAGTGCGGGACTGCAGCCCGTGGGCTTGGTGGTTCAAACCCAGCCGCGGCTCTCAGGAGCAGCACTGGGTAGCCAGTGCCAGGGGCAGTGATGCCCCCTCCCCCGCCAAAAAAAAACAAAACAAAAAGCTACAATTTTGGAAACTCACAGGGGCAGTTCTACCCTGTCCTGTTGGGCTCCTATGATGGGGAGTTTTGTTTTGTTTGGGGGGGGGGGTTGGTATCCAGCTTCTGCCACCCTAGTGGTCACACCTCTCTTGATTCACTCTGGGATCAACCTAGCACTGGGAAAAAGGTTCCATCCAAGAGTCCAGAGATGACTGAAGAACTGTAGGGTTCAGAGAGCCTCCCCTCCTCCTTCCTTAGGAAAAGCCTAAAGAAGAGTCATAGTCTCTACAAAGGAAGCTTTTTTAGGGCTGAGCCCCGGTGGCATAGTGGTTGTGCGCGGGACTGCGGCCCACTGGGATGGAGGTTCAATTCCAGCAGTGGGGCTGGGCCTCCTACTCCCACCACCGGAGAACAGTGATGCCTTAAAAAAAGTAATAATAAAAAAAGGAAGCTTCTTTGTCCTGGGACAGATGAAGGAACTTGCCCCAAGTCACCTTCGGGTGCAGTGAGCAAAGTCTGGAAGGACAGCGTGCATTCTACCCCCTGCAGTGGTGTTTATTTCATGACCCTTAGGCTGGCGGAGTATAACTTCCCCTTAGGGTTTTCAAAACTGTAATCTTTTTATTTTTAACTTTTGATTGTGAATCAGGTGGAGATTTTCAGAGCAGGTTATGGTTTTACATTTAGCAATTCATCTGCACCCTGGCTCACTCACGATTAGCGTCCTCTGCGAACCGTCAGTTTTCCCACTTCCTCTCTCCTCCACCCTCTGAACTGTATCCTGGGGCAAATGCTCCCCTTTTCATTTTTGATCTTCTTGTCCTGATGCTAGATGTATTCCAGACCTCACCTGAAGGCCCAAGAGACCAGTAGGCCTGGTCTCTGGATGACTGAGTTCTGTTCCACATTTTCTCCCTCTCTGTCCAGCACCTTCTCTCTATACAGGTCCTTTTCAGAGCACTTAGTAGCGGTAGCCGGGCACCATCTAGTCTTTCTGGTCTCAGGGTTGTGGAGACAGGTATACGTGATCCATTAGTCCATTGGTCTGTCTGTGTCCATGTGGTTTTTAAGTTTGCATCACTTTTCTTTCCTCTAAACAGGGAAAGACCAATAGTTGCGTCGAAGAGACAGTTCGTGAGTGTTTTAAGACCAGTTGCTATCATCCAAGTAGCGTATAGAACATTGTCTTGTGAGCGGTGACGGTTGACTTTGGCGTTCTTTCACAGCGTCTGTCTCTACAGAAGCAGACTGCTGCCACAGCTTTCTCCCACACAGCGGGTGGTGAGTTCAGACTGCTGACCTTTCGAGGATCAACTGAGTACTGTAACTTGCCACCGGGAATTCTTAGAGTGGGACTTAAGGGGGGAGATCTGGGTGACAAATGGAGAGATAGATGCTTGCCTTCTTGGGCTTGGAGGGGCTCAGCTCTGCCCGGTCAGCCAAACTGGAGGTTAAAGCTCTCTCTCCTTGACCCTCACCCAGCTTAGAGCACCGGCCTTCCCCCTCTAAGTGGCCACAATGGTTCCTGTTGAAGAGAGAGAGCCACC
>PVJH01040587.1:0-15604 GCA_004026705.1 Nesogale talazaci
CCCCACCCCCAGCCCCCAAATCCCAGGAGATCAGAGCTCGGCTGGCACCGCAGCCGGGTCCCCAAGTGCGTGTGTGATAGATGCGAAGGGGTGGCGAGAGGCAGCCCGCGGTCCGGTCTCCCAGCCCCCTGCAGGGAGAGCGCTGGAAGGAGGAGGGGTGCGGGATGGTCGCGCGCGCGTTGAGCCCTGCGCCCAGTCGTGGCTCCCCACTCAAGACTGGTCCCCCGCTTTGTGTGCCCTCCTTCAGCAGGCTGCCACGATGCCGCTCAACGTCAGCTTCGCCAGCAGGAATTACGACCTGGACTACGACTCCGTGCAGCCCTATTTCTTCGACGAGGAAGAGAACTTCTACCAGCAGCAGCAGCAGAGCGAGTTGCAGCCGCCCGCGCCCAGCGAGGATATCTGGAAGAAATTCGAGCTGCTGCCCACCCCGCCCCTGTCCCCAAGTCGCCGCTCCGGGCTCTGCTCGCCCTCCTACAACCTGGCCTTCGCGTCCTTCTCCCCCGGGGGAGACGACGGCGGCGGCGGCGGCGGCAGCTTTTCCACGGCGGACCAGTTGGAGATGGTGACCGAGCTGCTGGGCGGGGACATGGTGAACCAGAGCTTCATCTGCGACCCGGACGACGAGACCTTCATCAAAAACATCATCATCCAGGACTGTATGTGGAGCGGCTTCTCGGCCGCAGCCAAGCTGGTCTCGGAGAAGCTGGCCTCCTACCAGGCTGCGCGCAAAGACGGCGGCTGCGCGAGCCCCGTCCGCGGCCACAGCGTCTGCTCCACCTCCAGCCTGTACCTGCAGGACCTGAGCGCCGCCGCCTCCGAGTGCATCGACCCCTCGGTGGTCTTCCCCTACCCGCTCCACGAAGGCGGCTCGCCCAAGCCTTGCTCCTCGCCGGACTCCACTGCCTTCTCATCCTCGGACTCCCTGCTCTCGGCAGAGTCCTCCCCACTGGCCAGCCCCGAGCCCCCGGCGCTCCACGAGGAGACACCCCCCACGACCAGCAGCGACTCTGGTAAGCCGAGCCTCTCGGCCTGTGCATGGCTGCGGCTGCAGCTGCTGGTCCGGCCACTTCTCCCCAGTGGTCCCTTCCGTCCCCCCCTAGCTTTCTCTTGTCCTGCATTTGAAAGAAGAGGCAGCTTGGAATGGGTGTGCGAAGTCGCAAAAGTGGCTCCTCGTGGGTCTCCCCTGCCCCCCCCCCCCCCCCCGTCCTGACCGCCCTGGTTGCCCCCACCCCCACCTCCCCCCCTTAGGAATTCCATTTGGGTTTTTAAGCCTCCTGGCTTATCATGCAATTGAATCCACTCCCTTTTCCCTCTCTTAAGCATGTTAATTGCCCGGTGGAGGTGGAGGTGGGGGGGGCGGGGGGGCGGCGGTGAATGAGGAAAGGGATTGATCTCAGTGAGAGTGAATGAACTACCTCCCTCTTCCCTGAACTTCTGAGAAGTTGTTGGAATTTAATGGGCTGTGAATCTAGAAAAATAAAGGGGGGAGCAGGGAGGCGATGGGCTTGGGATCCCCGAAGCCTACTTGAATACTTCAAAAAAGAAAACCTTAGCCAAAATGGGACTTTTTTTCTTACCCCCCTCCTTTTTTACACTTCCAGTAAAATTGGGAGTGGCCAAAATCATACCTAAGAGAGTTGCAGCTATCATTTGCAACACCTGAAGGCCTTGTGGTAAAGTCCCTTGAAAAATAGGAGGTGCTTGGGAATGTCTTTGCTTTGGGTGTGTCCAAAGCCTCATTAAGTCTTAGGTAAGAATTGGCATCTATGTTACATCCTGGTGGATTGTCTTTTTCTGGCCTGGGCTGTGACCCCAGCTGTCACTCCCCACAGGCCCCGAGCACGGCCCTTGCCCGCCCTCCACCCCCCCTGCCCGCCCCAGGATCTGAGGAGGTGACAAGGGTGATCTCTAGCTTGATTCCTTTCTGGGGATCAAGCCCGTCCCTTGTGAATCCCAGGACAGACATACGGCGTTCTACTTACTGAGCATTAATTTAATCTGGTTATTGATTGCTTTTCGAGACCACAGCTAACCTAGTGCCTTTTCCATTTCCTTTCTTAAAGAGGAAGAACAAGAGGATGAGGAAATCGATGTTGTTTCTGTGGAAAAGAGGCAGCCCACTGGCAAAAGGTCAGAAGCCGGGTCACCCTCTGCCAGAGGCCACAGCAAGCCTCCCCACAGCCCGCTGGTGCTCAAGAGGTGTCATGTCTCCACCCATCAGCACAACTACGCCGCCCCGCCCTCCACCCGGAGGGACTACCCGGCCACCAAGAGGGCCAAGTTGGACAGTGGCAGGGTCCTGAAACAGATCAGCAACAACCGCAAATGTGCCAGCCCCAGGTCCTCGGACACAGAGGAGAACGACAAGAGGCGGACACATAACGTTTTGGAACGCCAGAGGAGGAACGAGCTGAAGCGAAGCTTTTTCGCCCTTCGAGACCAGATCCCCGAGTTGGAAAACAATGAAAAGGCTCCCAAGGTGGTGATCCTTAAAAAAGCCACGGCGTACATCTTGGCCATCCAAGCGGAGGAGCAGAGGCTCCTCTCAGAGAAGGACCTGTTGCGTAAACGGAAAGATCAGTTTAAACACAAACTCGAACAGCTACGGAACTCATGCGCGTGTGCCTAAGGGGGCCTGTGCTTGGAGGAACTGGAACCATCGCTTGTGAATTGTCACGAAGGAAAAAGGAAGGGGGCTCGTCACACAGAGCCGCGGCAATCCATTAGGAATGAACTCGCTTCCAATGCATGGTCAACTGCAACCTCACAACCTTGGCTTGATCTTGGGACTGAAAGGTTTAGCCATAATGTAAACTGCCTCAAAATGGAACTCTGGGCATAAAAGAACGTTTTGTTGGTTTGTTTTTATGCTTGCCATCTTTTTGTTTCCTGTAACAGATTTGTATTTAAGAATTGTTTTTTTTTTTAAACTTCTAAGGTTTATCCGATTTTCCTGTGTAAATATGGCCATTAAATGTAAATAACTTTAATAAAACATTTATAGCAGTTATACGAGATTTCAAACCATGTATTATAAACCATAATTTTTTTTTTTATTTAAGTACCTTTTCCTTTTTAAAGTCGATTTTTTTCTATGGTTTTTAGAAAAAAAAATAAAATGCTTGGCAAATATATAATTGAGCCAAATCTTAAGTTGTGAGTGGTTTTTGTTTGGTTTGGTTGGTTTCTGGTTTTTGTTTTTGTTTTTTTGTTGTTGTTTTCTTCCTTAATCCTTTTCCTCAATTACAGAATTTAGCCCTTCCAAGAATGGCTGAGTTTACAAAGATGGCTAACTGGAGTTATTTTAAGAAAAGATCATGGCTTTTCTTTGTTAAGATAGGTTGGGGGTGGGGTAGGGTCTGGAGCAGAGGGGAAAACTTTTAAGTCTTTAAGTTCTAAGGGTAAGATGCTTCCTGGAGATTGGTGATAAGGGCCACAGGGGGTGGGGGGGTTCCTTACACAGAACAGATAGGGCAGGAGCAGGCTGGGCAGTGGGTTAGAGGTAGGAAAAGTTGGTGGGATGAGTGGAAGATAAATTAGTATACAAAGGGATTTATTGACCAGGGGTTTGGGGCAAAGGTGGGATTGGAAATTCTTCCAACTGAGTTAAGCTAGGGCATTCCCTGGCTTCAAATCACCCAGGAATTCTGCCCAGTGAGAGTGGGTGGGGGAAGGGAAGGCCTTTCTGGGTGATCCCTTAAGCGCACAGCTGCTCTGAGGAATGTGAGTTCAAACCCTGATTTACAAACAAGGGGATATGGCCGCTCAGAGGGGTTGAGTAATTTACCTGAGGTCACACAGAGAAGTAAAAGGGAGAATCCAGGCTCTGTTGGAGCTGGATTGTGTAATGCTTCACAATTATGTGTTGGCTCATCCTGTGTCCCAAGTGCTGAGGTCAGGAAAAGCGTTTTGGTCTTTACGCTAGCACATTAATCCCTATTGATGTGCTGGGCATGATTCTAATTATTTATATTAATTCCACCCTAATTCTAGGGCTCCCCCCCCCCCCCCCCCGCATTTCAGGGGAGGCACCTGCATCTGTTTGCCTACAGGCCCCTGACAGCAAAAAGAAAACCCGGATTCAAACCTAGTCTGCCCTTAACCTGTGCTAGACTGCCTTCCCAGTGGGCTGGGGGACAGTTGTGTCACTCAGAGGAACAGAGGGGTCTGATGATGACTGTCCTGTCAGGCCTCGATTTGTTTTGTTTTGTTTTGTTCCCCTGCTTGCTTATTTGCTTGCTTTTCTTGGTGGTTCACAGTCTTGTTCATTTTCCTTTCACATTAGGACGTCTGTTGCCCGTTCATTCCTGCCTTAGCCATTTGTTAAATGAGACTTCGCTGGTTGTCCTGGGAGGAAGCCAGTTTGGGAATGAATGCTCCTGTACAGATCATAAAATAAAGCCTGACTACTCTTTTGTCACTGGTGTGGTTATTTTGCAAACTACCCACTCCCCTCCCAACCTCCTTCACACGCTAACTCTTCTGACACCTGCGATCTGGGTCCATGAAGAAGCATTTTGGGGCGTAGATCCTCTTCACTGGAAGCCTCTGAGAACCCACAGCCCCAACCAGAAACTCACCCAAGTGCTGATTAAATGGAAGTAATCAGTGCAGTCCTAATGGCCCCATTGTCTCCTTCCTTGGGGTTTTAATCCACCACCCCCAAAATCAATAAGTAATTATGGGTTTCGGGCTCTGACCCTCAGTAGTCTATTCAAGCCCTTGATGCCTTTTTCTGGATCTCTTTTGGGGCGCTAGCTCCTGCCCTAATAGCTGCAAGCTGCTCCCCCCATAGCCCAGATTCAAAGGAGCTGCCATCCACAGAAGTGGAGCAGTTCAAAGTGTCAGAAAAGCGGGGGCGACCCAAACGGTTCCCTCGGGCCCCTTTGTGGCCCAGGGCTGGACCGAAGCCCTAAGATGACTCACTTGGGAACAGAGAAGGTGTGAGCTGGAATCACTGAGTCTGGGCAAGCCCGTGGAATGGGAGAGAATGTTCCTCACTAGGAAAAACAACCCCACCCCCTTCCCAAAGATCAGGAAAAGGCTTCAGAGATGGGAAGCTGGGCTATGGGGCCTGGGTGGATGCCAGCCCAACCAGCCCTTAGCCCCCACGTCCTCTTGCCTTTGGGAAGCGAGAGAAGGGTCTGAAGATGGGACCCATGCCAACTCCTTGCCAGTAAGTCGGGCGGCTCTTGACTGAAATACAAATTGGCCCTCCCAGCCCCGGCCCGTCCAGAATCCCAGGGGTCTAGATCTTTGTGCAATCCCTGTAGCAGATGACAGTAATCAAGAGTCTAAGACGGCGGGGGTGGCGGTGATGATCTGTCAATGTGCTCAGGAACAGAAAAGGCAGGGGGGGAAGGAAAAGCTCAAGACCAGTGATACCGCGTCCCCAAGGCCATCTTCTGGAAGTCACCACTACTCCAAAGGATTCCTGGGGGCAGTTTTCATCCTAGGGATGAAATGTCTAACGAGGAAGGGAATGTGTGTTTCATGTTGCCATGTTGAAACCTGCAAGGAGATCGGCATGGCCAAAAGCAATCAGATTTTCAAATGGACAGAGTTTCCACGGCCCATGCCTAAAGGCGTGGGAGGCAGCATTCTCGACTGGTCTTTAGGACAAGCCGCCTGCGTGGTGCAAAATTTGGGGCAGAGGTCAAAAGTGGTGCATGGCGGGATTTTTCTGGAGCTCCTCGGTCATCACGTCCACGTGGCTGGCTGAATTGTTTTGTTAGTGTGCCCACTCTGGGCCTGGAAGTCTTTCTCTCCAGGAGGCACATCCAGAGCTGGAAAATCCCGCAGGATGCCTTCCCTTCGAACACCGTCTAGAAAGGTTTGGCCAAAGCTTTCGTCTTCTGTGAGAGTCCAGGTTAGCTTTAAAGGAGATCAAACCAAATGGACCGAACAGGTCCTTCCAAGTCGCAGTCACCCTGAAGTTTCAGAGCTGGCATCCTGGAAGTCTATCTCCCCCAAAAGCAGCAAGTGGAGTCAAACGGCAGGGGGTTCAGGTAGCAGCTGAGCACGGGGCCCCCAGAACTGCAGCCTCAAAGGAGGAGAGAAAAAACAGAGCTGAAAGGATGAGCACTGGGACCCATTTGAAAAACACCGCCACTCGCAAAAGCCTCCAGCTTCCACCACCGAAGCTGCATCCCCTGGCTCTGCCCCGGCTCCCTCGGGGACGGGGCGGGGGGGGGGGGGGGGAGGGGGGGGCAATGGAGTCTGACTGTGCAAGAAACTGCCGAGGCATTTGCCTAGCCAAGCTTGTTCGTGGTGATGCTCCATAGCACTGAGTTACCACCTGCTCTTTGTATTTAACTTTGTGGAATTCCAGAGAAGGAAGAGGCTTTCCACTCCTGTAAAGATGCAGTCTGGGAAAACCAAAGGAGAAGTTCTGCTCTGTCCTATTGACTCGACAGGAGTCGGAATCCATTGAATGGCAGGAAGGAATTTGGGGGGGTCTGTTTGTTTGCTGTGGTGGGTTTTGTGTTTGGGTTTTGTTTGTTTTTTTTTCATTCAATATTGTGATTGTTGTATGCCATTCAGTTGATTCCGGCTCAGGGTTAGCCTAGGTGGCAGAGAAGGACCACCCCCCTGGCTGGCTGCCTTCTTTATGGGGTGCCCCATCTACATGCTTTAGGAAGCCACCGTTGTGGGGGTGGGGACGAAGATGAGTATTAATGGAATGTAGAACTTCAGAGGTTAAAGGAATGTTCTTTGTTTTTAAACAAAGCCTGCCACAGTCCCCCTCCCCCACTCTCTCTTCCTATTGTTACTGCCAACAATCCTCCCAGGTAGTCCTGCCCACTGGTGGGCAGAGCTTGGAAAGAGATTACTGGCAGTTATAGAACACAGCTACTATGTGCCATACTTCAGACATATTATCCGGAGAGACCAGTAAGTCCCAGGAAGAGGACATCATGCTTGGTCATCAGCATCCGTCACACACACAGTGGCTTCAAGCAGAGGAACAGTTGGGAGAGTAGTGTGTCACTGTTGTGCATAGTAGGGTCTCTGAATCTCAGCCAAATCATTAGTGGTGAACAAGGCTATGTGCCCTTCACAGTGACCCTGCAGGACAGAATAGGGCTGCTCCAGGGGGTTGGGAGGTTATGGAGAGCCTCATCTTTCTACCTCAGAACTGTTGGTGGTTCCAAACAGCTGGCCTGGTGATCAGCGACCCGACACTCACCACCATGCCACCAGGGGCTCTCTGAGTTCGAATCGCCTGGAAGGCAGTGAGTTGAGTGGAGACCATGTGCAGCTGGATCAGTCCGTCTGTTGTACCTTCATGGCTGGAGTGTTGCTGTGACGCTGGAATCTGATCACTGGATGTGAAATACAGCAAGGTCATCCACGTAGACACTAGGTTTCCCCAGAACTTACAGGAAGCTGCCCCCTGTGGAGCTGCACGGTCTTGGGTGTCCCATTGGTGGAGCCAGCCCACTCTGTGCTGTAGGCTTGCTGTGACTCAGAATGGTCCAGGCCACCGCGGGGTTGATCGGATACGATGCCAAGCTCTTCCCCAGCCTTTTCTCGGGTCTTCGGGACTGTGTACATCTAAACCCCCGAGCCATCAAATGGGTTCCCACTCACAGGACAAGGTTTCTGAAACTGTACCTCTTTGGCAGTAGACAACCTCTTCTTTCTCCTGTGGAGCAATGGGTGGGGTTGAACCACTAACCTTAAAGCTAGCAGCATGATGGTTAGCCCACTGCACCAATAGGGTATACAAGTACCTTTTCCAGATACCTGTTACCTGATACAGGGTGTAGGGTGGGTGTACCTCGTGGATAATTACTATGTATGCCCAGTCTAAAAAAAAAAAAAAAAATTACTCCGAAGCATGCACTAAATGCTTTGGCTTGTTGCCACAGAGTGAGAGCCACATGAATGGGAGTGTCAGCCCTGGTCTGTTGTCACTTCCAGATGGCTACTTCCTCTTCTGGGTGATTTGTTGACCTGTTAACCATGCAAGATCAGCAGTTCGAACCCACCAACCACTCTGCAGGAGGACGTGGAGGTATTTACAGCCTCAGAAACCCCCAGGGGCCATTCTACCCTGTCCTCCCTATGAGCCAGAGAGGACTCGATATTCATAAGGTGAATTTTTTGTTTTCTTTTTGGCTGGAAAGCCCTAGAATTCACCATGGCTCAGGCACATCTAATATTGTTTTAAAGCCATTTCAGCGACTTTGAACTTTTAACAGAGGACATTGGAGAGAGAGAAAAGGACTCCAGGTACCTGCCTGGGGTATGAGCAGAGCCTCCCCAGGGTCTAACAGCTCTGTGGTGTGAAGTGCTGAGAGACAGCACAGACTACCTGTCTATGCCTCAGTCCCAGCAGCCCTCAGCTTCACTCAGGTCAGACCGCCACCATGGGGGGAAAGGGGAGGTTTGTCCTGAGCATGTTAGTTTTGCCCTGTCCCCTCATGGGGCACTTATCTAGAGTGCTGCTGCCTTTTCTAGAAAAACTTGTGAAAGATTGTCAAGGAATACCTCCTACCCCCAGTCTGTGCCCACCCCCCAGGCCTCCTACCAGCAGTCGACTCTTCAGAAACTTCTCCACAGAAAAAGGAAGCCTGAGATCCAAACACATAGAAATAGGGGATCAGGACCAAGGGCCAGGAAACATGTGGGATAGAAAGACCCTGGAAGATCCCAGCAAAGGGACCCTGGGTCCAAAGGAGGCCCGCCACTCCTGGCTCTTCTTTTTGGGAACCCTACTGGCATAGTGGTCATGTGCTCGGCTATTAACTGCAAAGTCAGCAGTTCGAAACCTGGAGCCTCTCCTCCGGAGAAAGATGGGGCTTTCTTGCCCGTGCACAGTCACAGCCTCAGCGACTCACAGGAGCGGTTCTGCCCTGTCCTATGGAGACGTCATGGACTCATTGGCAGGAAGAATATTTCTAAGCTCCCTCAAGCATCATGCTGGTAAAGTACTAGGGCGGCAGAACCAGGGAAGGCCCTCAGCAGGATGGATTGGTCACCAAAAACAGGCTCAAACAGAAGAAGAAGAACCCTTCTGAGGATGGCCCAGGACCGGGCAGTGATTTCTTCTCTTCTGTCGGACACACAGTTGATGTGGATTAAAACGAACTCTAGGGCGCCTACTACTACTACAACAACAACACCAAAACAACAAAAGAAGCCCCTACCCACACACACCTCCATTCATTTGTTTAATCTTTTATATCTCAGGATACAACATTGTCCTGCAAATTAAGATAGCTGCTATTAATCCTGCCTGGTTACATCCTGGAGGTTAGGATGAACAGCACTGAGGATGCTGCCATCCGATCACAAACAAGAGGGTGATTACGTCATCCTGATCATCCTCACCTGGACACCTTGACACACATTTTGGGAGGACACTAACAGGAGGGAGTCGACAGGTGGTCCAACTTGAGACTGGATTGCTTAGACATGATCTCGGAGACACTTCACTCATGTGACTCTCAGGCATGACCCACTCCCCTGGAGCTGGCAAACTGGCTATCCAGAACTTCCAGGGAAATTGTTGCTTGAAAAGCATATTTAATATGATCTCTGTGGCAGTCATGTGCTTGATGTCAATTTCATGATTGGAATGTAGGGGTGGACTCTAGCCTGTCAATCTGGAGATAACCATTGAGTAGCCAGTGGGGTTTCTGGGTAGGCATGGCTTTCTCCTGAGAATTCTGGGAAGTCTCGCGGTATTTCCCTCGTGGAGATGAGAGACCAGCCATCTCCCCAGTTGTTGGGAGTCGCTCGACTGACAAGACAAGATGGCTCTCCAGGCACTTTATGTCCTTCCTGATTCTCTGCAGGTGTGGGCAGAGACTCCACCTTGGTGACCACAGGGCATTGCAAAGCAGAGACAGCCACTTGACAGGCAGAGGAGGACTGCTGCCCTCGCCTGCATGAGTAAGTGCCTCCAGGGCTGTGTTTGTAGCAAAGATCAACTCTGGAAGTCTAGCCTGAGGCTTGCACCCACTTCTCCCTGCCACCCTCAGTGCAGCTGGCTGTGGCCCATAGTATTTCATGGGCTTGAGTAGGGCAGTGGATCCCAGCATTTTCCTCGTCATCTGTCTTCATCTGTCGGAAAGCTCCCCTGAAACCGAGTTAGTCTCCTAGCAGCACTCGAGTCTCCCCTGGGAGATGGGTGGGAGCTGTGTGTGAGGTCCGTTGGGTAAGAATCACATCCAACTCTCTTTCAGGACAGGTGACAGCCCTACCAGTCACTCATCACTGCCCCAGAGACACCCACTTTTGGTCCTCCATGATCCGGCTTGGACCTCGTGAATCTAAGACAGCCGAATACAGTTGTTTTCTCCTCCCAGTCCTCCGAGGACTGGTTGGCAAACCCCTCCCAAACCTCCTTCCTTCCTTCCTTTTTTCAAGAAGCCCGAATCTTCCCACCCACCCTTGCCTCCACTCCTTATTCCTGCTTCCTCCCAACCTTGAAGGGTGCCTGCCCCACAGTTCACAGCCCATGCCGGGCCCCTCCATTCCCCTCACTTCATGCTCCCTCGCCCATTCCAAGCACTTCTTCCCTCTGTGTTTTTAGGCCACAAAGTCACTGAGTCCCCCAGGAAGCTGAACCAAATGCTCAGCTCTCAAGTCAAATGTTTTCTCTTCGCCACATAGAGTTCCTACCCCCTCCCTCCGAAAGTCCCAAATAAACTGCTTCCTCATAGCACACACCACACATCTCTTCCTCTTTCTGTAGTTTCTGGACCCTTAGTTCACTTTTTCTGATGAACAAATAAAAGTCCCAAACACATTATCACTCTGTGAGCATTTACTCTGTGCCAAGAAGCTCAGATGGCGAGGTGGGCTATGCATTGGGCTTTTGATGTCAAGGTCAGCACTTCAAAGGCACGAGCAGCTTGGAGTGAGACAGGTGAGGCTTTCTGCTCCCTTGAAGATTCAGGGTGGGGCTGAGCCCCGGTGGCATAGTGGTTGTGCACGGGACTGCGGCCCACTGGGACGGAGGTTCAATTCCAGCAGTGGGGCTGGGCCTCCTACTCCCACCACTGGAGAGCAGTGATGCCCCCCCCCCCCAAAAAAAAAGATTTAGGGTAACTGCAGGTTGGAATTGATGGCAGTGAGTTTGGTTGAGCAGTGTGCAAAAGATCTCAGTCCCCTTCTCTCACTCCTTTCCATATTTCTCCGTCTGCAGAGCAGACAACTGAGAGGCAGGGTGACTCTGTCGTTTTCCTAGTGCCTTGTGAAGTCAGAATTGGAACCTATGCTCATCTGGTTCCAGAAGCCTTAATGGGGGGGAGGGTTATGAACAGAACCCATGGTGACATAATGCCCTCTGACAGAGCTTTCCAAAATGCTCAAGCCCCCTGGGAAGGGGCGAGATGATGACACATTGTGGGGATTGCAGCCTATGTCCTAAAACAGAATGTGTCAATGACTGAGCGGGAAGCTATTCCAATTTGTAAAACTTCACCCAACTCCCAATAATAATAAATAAAGTCCTTAGGACATTGATTCTTCATCTTCCTCATGCCGCGACCCTTTAATACAGTTCCTCAGGTGGTGGTGAACCCCCACCATAAAATTATTTTTGTTGATACTTCATCACTGTAATTATAAATCATCATGTAGCTGAGCCCCGGTGGCATAGTGGTTGTGCGTGGGACTGCGGCCCACAGGGATGGAGGTTCAATTCCTGCTCACAGGAGCAAAGGCTGGGCCTCCTACTCCCACCACCAGGGCAGTGATGCCTAATTAAAAAAAAAATCATCATGTATAGATCTGATATGCAGGATGTATATATTTTTTGCAGCATGTCTTTTCATTGCCACAAATTGAACATCATTGGGCTGAGCCTCGGTGGCGTAGTGGTTGTGTGCAGGACTGCAGCCCACAGGGTTGGCGGTTCAAATCAAGCAGCAGCTCTCCAGGAGCAAGGCTGTGCCTCATACTTCCACCAGGAGGTAGTGATGCCCACAAAAAGAAAAAAGAACAAAAAAAAAAAAACAAATTAATTAAAGCATAGTGAGTCACCACAAAACAATATGTAAATAGGAAATATTTATTTCTAATGACAAATAAATGAAATGTCCATAAGCACAGTGTAGCATGGGTGTATCTGCATGTGGATGGACCCTCCGGGAGACTAATAGGAAAGCGCTGTCTCCGTTCCTAAAACCATCAGGAATAAGTTTTTTCCAAAGGTTTTAGGTGACCCCTGTGAAATGGTCCCTTGACCCCCAAGGCCAGGACATCCAGGTTGAGAACCGCTGCCTGATGGAGAAGAGCAGACTATTGTCCAGTAGAGTGTGCAGGGAGATGCGTCTCCCTGGCGGGGGGAGCCAGCTGAACAAGACCCTGAGGAACTTGTGGGATGGCTGCCTATCGAGACACCCCCTTGTCTTCCCACCTTGGAATCAATTCTTTTTCAGAGCAGCTGCTTTGGGCTTCTGAGGGCCACACCTAAACACCCTAACATGCAAGTGACTGGAGTTAGGGCAGAGCTTGATTCAGCAAGCCCGGGCTGCCAGGACAAGTCACGACACCCGCTAATCCCAGCCGGCTGGCGGCCTGGTCACCACAGCCTCTTCACAGATCCAGGAAGCAGCCCGCTCTCTGTAACCTCTTGGCACAGGTCCCACCACCTGGCTTCCCCTGGGCTCACCTGCTGTGTCACTCTCAGATTGAACCCAGGAAGCACTTTCCCCACCTGCAACCACACCCCAGCTGGCCTAGCCACCCCAGGCCTGAGCCCCGGGGAGCCCGGGATGGCTCACTCTCAGGGCACCCTCTGTGGGAAAGGGGTTTGCCATCAATTCTGACTCCATGTCTTCCCTCTCCCCACCTTCCAGTTCAGAGTAGAACTACTCTGCCGTGTTTTGAGGCTGTTGGGTTGGGTTGGGGCTTGGGGCCTCAGGGTTTGTAGGAGGAGCGGGGGTCCCTCATAAAGCAGGTGGCCAGGCCTGTCCCCTGAATCATCTTGCTGGTTTCAAACCTGAACCCTCCCATGGGTACTGTCCACAAACCCACTGTGCTAGAACCACTTCCGGCTTGCAGAGGCTCTGTCAGAGTTGAAGTCGAATCGCTGCTCAGACTCTCAGAGACTGTCATCTTATTGAGAGCTGAAGGCCTTGTCTTCCTCTGTCAGAGTGCCTGGTGTCCTTAAACCGCTGAGGTTGGAGTCCAGCACTTAACTTCCTACATCCCCAGGGCTGCTTTTATTCTGCAACTTTCCAAAACATCCAACTAAACCCACAGCCATCACGTCAATAGCAACTCATCATGACCCTCCGGGCAGGGTAGAACTACCTCTATGAGTTTCCTAGACTAGAACTCTTTTGGGGAGTCGAAAGTCCCATCTTCCTCCCAAAGATCGGTTGGGGGATTTGAACTGTGGACCTTGCAGATGGCAGCCCAACCTGTAACCTCTACTCCACCAGGGCTCTCAGATAGACCAAATCAAAACCTGTAGGGTGGGGCTCAGGGCATTTGCATGGTAGCAAGTTCTCGGGATTCTGCCAAGGTGCCCTCAGGCAAACTTCCCCAAACGGACTCACTGCTTCATCTTCATCACAATGTGTATTCAGCACTTAAACAACAAAAAAACCTCAGCAAACACTCTACCTGGCGCTTCCTGAGCTGCTGGCTCGGAGTGGTACTCATGGGCAGCTCTGCAGGGGTCAGAATCACCAGGGGCAGCCAGGGGCTACTTCCCCAGGGAAGTAGAGGAAACTGAGGCACTGAGAGCTATAAACTGGCGCCAGGTCACCTTCAGATGAGCTGCCACCACCTTTACTTCCTTCTCTGTGGGCCTCCTTTCAAATGGAAAATACTTATTTGAATGGGATGGGAAATCTAGGTGGGAGGGAGGGAGGGAGGGGAGGAGTGTTCCAATGTTTCATTCACTGGTGGGGGCTTACAGGCCAGGGAGTTCCAGGAAAAAGTAAGATTCGATTCTTCTTTGTCCATGAGTAGAAGGGAGGAGAGAGGGAGGGCAGGGAGGAATGGGGGAAGAGAGAAAAGAACATTTAACATGAGATTGAGGTGTTGGTGATACTTTTTCTCATACTTCCTAAAAATACACTGACATAACTCTCGATATTTAAATAACCTGTAGACCACCTGTGCTGGTACCTCTTCCCCAAGAAAGGGATGCTCAGGACTCAGACTTCTTCTCTTGCCTCTGAGCACTCCCAAGTGTCATTTTCTCCTATAGCCGGTGCGCTTCCTGGGCACAGAAACTGGGTTTTACTCACATTCCCATCCCTGTGCCTGGGGCTCAACTCCACTTTCTTTGTGGTTGCTCTTGTCCAGATGAAGCTGACTCTAGATTTGATTGCTTCGTTAAACCCTTTGAGATCTGACAGGAGTCCAGGGGATTAAAGGGTGGTGTTTGGGGTCTTTTTTTTTTTTTGGGGGGGGGCAATCACTGCTCTCCAGTGGTGGGAGTAGGAGGCCCAGCCCCACTCCTGGAATTGAACCTCCATCCCAGTGGACCACAGTCCTGTGCACAACCACTACGCCACCGGGGCTCAGCCCTAAAGGGTGGCGTTATGGATAGAATTGTAGCCCTCTCCCCCAAATCACCTGTGGACCTATTTGTGGTTTGATAGTGATGCAATGGTACAATCAGCAGTTAGAGGAGAGTGTCATGGTGCCACCCCTCTCCTCGATGGGATCTGATGGGGTCAGTCAATCCATCGTTCGGGAATTATGGCGAGATGCAGCTCTCAGCCCTGACCGGATGTCAGGGGATTTCCCGGGGCAGAGACCTCCCTCCCTCACAGGTGTGAGCGCTCGCCAGGTCACGGTTCAGAATGTGGGCTCTGCTTCCTGAGACGTCAACGGAGTGTCTGAAGCTACTGGCAGCGAAGTGGGCAGCGGGAAGGAAGTGGATGCCTATGAGAGTTTTCTTCTTTGGCACCCGGCCGCCAACTCCTCAGCAGAGCTTGGGGAGCTGGAAGGAGGGCATGATGGACCACACCTGCGGAAAGCACTGAGGTTGGTAGCGGTGGGTGGGAGGGCTCCCTTCACCTCAAATACCAGTTCAGGGAGTATCCTGACTGGAGGGCGAAGTGGCAGGTGAGTGGGGACGAGAAAGAGCCAGGGCAGCCACACGTCCAATCAGCAACCAGGTTAGGTGGTATGATCAGGCTCCCTAATGGAATGGTCAGCACCGTCAATCGGGTTTTCTCAGCAGTTTGGGTGATTTCGGAACATTCTAAGAAGGAGGAGGAGGAGAGTAGCGCGCCACATGTGTTTTATGAAGTTTAGTTTCATCATAATTTAGAAACTGAAGTGTTTTCTTCTAAGGGGCAACTATGGCATGGCCCACTTTCCTAGAACACCTAAGACAGGCAAGTGTACAGAGACTAGACCAGTGGTTCTCAACATGTGGGTCTCGAACCGTGTGGGGGTTGAAGGGCTCACCCGGTTCATAGCAGTAACAAAAGGACAGTGATGAAGTAGCCACGAAAATAATTTGATGGTTGGGGGGGGGGGGGTCATCACCACATGAGGAACTGTAGGAAAGGGCCGTGGCATTAGGAAGGTTGAGAACCCCTGGACTATGGAGTTGATCAGTAAGAGGCATGTGGAAGGGCGCTCACTGCTTGGGACTGCTGAGCGTCTGGAA
>PVJH01040588.1:0-15596 GCA_004026705.1 Nesogale talazaci
TTCTCAAAAAAAAAAAAAAAAAAAAAAAAAGAACCCCACCCCATCCCAGAAAAGATGTAACTACTGACACAACAACGTGTGTATGTATGTATGTATGTATACATTATGATGAGTGCTGTATGAGTCCCCAATAAAATGAATTTAAAAAAAAAAAAAGGCACAAGGTGGTTGGTTTACAAACTCTCATAGGTGGGGGAATATATATACATAGGATTATAGAATCAAGGTGTAGATATTTTGTAACTGCAATTATAAGGCACAGGATATCTTTTGTTTTGCTCACTTATAGAATATTATTTTTAAATGATGGTGACACATGTTGAATTGTATGCAAATTAGTTTTATCCTGCCAAGTATAGATATGATTTTATTGTTCATTTGGAAGTTACATATGGTTACAGAGGTATGTGAAAGTATACAATTAACAAGGGGTGGTCTGTGGCAGTCATGTGCTTATGCTAATTTCATGATTTAGATGTAGGTGAGGAGTCTAGCCTATTAATCTGGAGATAGCCATTGAGTAGCCGATGAGGCCTCCCTGTGGGCATGGCTTTCTCCTCAGACTTCTTGGAAATCTCACCATATTTCCCTTGTGAAGATGAGAAGCTATCTTCCCCAGTTGTTTTGAGTTAGTCTCAGAGACGATGAATCAGACAAGACAAGATGCCAGCGTCTGAGGAGCCGGAGGAGAAGCCACACAGCTTTGCCCTAATGGAGCCAGACCTCTGAAGCTAGAGAGGCCACGTGGGGACCCTTGCCAGCAATGAGTTGCTTCTGCCACCACTGGATGCTGTTGATGAACCCTGAGCTCTGGAAGTGAGGAGCCATGGGGAGATCCCTGCAGCACCAGGATTCTGCACCCACTGACCTGTGACTTCATGAGTCGGAAGGAGACATTATAGACTGGTATTGGGCATATGTGCTAATATCAGACTTATGACTTTGAACTGGCCTGGGTTGGGATGCTTTCTCAGTGTTCCATTCCTTTTGTATATAAACCATTCCCTTATATCCAAAAAAATTTTGAAATATAGTACAATTTGACAAAAAGTATCAATGATTTGCATGCATTTTGTTATATATACATACCTGCATGATATAAAATATAAAAGTATATTTCATAAACACAAACATATAGCATGCCAGTTGTCCCTCAACAGCTAATAGGTTAAACTTAGAAAGAGGTAATAATAAGAAAAGATTTGCAAAATTTTGTTTAAGATTAAAAGTAAAAGTATGTGCATATTTGTATGTGTGTACATGTCAGTGTTTATGCATTTAAATGCCATACAACAACTCAACAATCAATATATGCATATGAAGTGGTTCATTTGTGATCATGAAAATGAACTTACTGGACACTTAACACTGATTTACTTTTTTTTTTAAGTTGCTTTTTTTGTGAGTCTCACTGATTTACTTTTAATGTATTTCAGCAACCTAAGCAAGATTTTTCAATCTACTTACTATGTATATAATTTTTACAAGTATCAGTTTTCTGAAGCTATGGGAGAAAAAATAAAGGCATGTTAAATAAGAACCTAAACTGCCTCTCGCATTTCTGAAAGTGGAACCTGCATAATGCACAGCTGACATTAGCTGTCATCATATGATGAAATTAACTCCTCAAAAGTAGCTGAATCTTAGCAATGATCTTAACAATTATCATGTTATATTCACTGGCTGCATCTGGAAATATACATAATCACAAAAGTGCAGAAGAGTAAAAGTCCAAGAACTCTCTGTACGGAATGAAAACTTAGAGTTAGTGAGATTTAAACTGCATCTACTGAAGATTCTTGTTAAAATTTCAGAAAGCAGGAGTATATAAACTAGATAGATTCATCATATTCCCTTTCGCAGAAGTAGTTTATTTTCAATACAAAAAATGTTAATGGAGCATGAAAAAATAAAGAGCAATTTAATAAAAATTAAGTTGGACTAAAAATTGAAGCCTGAAAGATTGTATGTATGTTATGTCTTCCTTCTTTAAAATAACATAATGGAACAGAAACAAAAGCTTCCAGGGTTCACATCCTGAAATAATAATTCCTAGAAATGTGACCTTGGGAACGTTAGGTAAATTCTCTACCTCAGTTTTTTCAAGTGCAAATAGCAAAATTAGTTTCTGAAAATTCAATTAGATATAATAACAATACTAATATATTAGTTTCCTGGCCTTGCTAAAAACTGGCTCATAAAATAATCGACACACTAAAAGATCAGTATATCATTATATAACTGACAACCTTGAATTCTTACAAGATTATTTAAATATCCAATTGGGTTAGTTCCCAGATTATTTTGGAGGGGGATGTGTTTAGACATAGCTTAAGAAGTACCATGAGTACTTCACTACAAACACTTAGGTCCGTAAGCAACTTTCTAGTAAAGATATAAGTGTTTTAATTATCCCATAATTAGAAAATATTTTACTTCCATAAAATAATAATTCCTAATCAAGAATTGCTAATGTTTGCAAATCTTAATGAGGGCTTTTTAATAAGTACTCATGAGACTTAGGTGAAAAAAAAACAAGCTATATTATGGCTAAAGTCAAATTCCATTATAAGTATGGTGCTTGAAAAGAGATTGAAAAGTTAATGGCAAAGTTCTGCTTTCCAAACCCAAGTTCTTTTTCTCTTCTCATTTAGTCTGAGCAATGCCCGTTTCCTCAATGACTCAACTAGAAATCTGTCCCACTTCATGCCCTACACACTCAGTAATTTTTAGATACTACTACTGTGTGTTCAATTGAGTAAATTATTCTTCATTCAAGTTCACAGCCAGCAATTGCAAGGCACACACTTGTACAAAAAACAGAGCCGTGCACAGAGGTCACAGCTTTCTATGTTTATAGCTTCCCCACACAATTAATCTTGCAGCTGCACTTGATTACTGTTTGACATGAATGCGCTGTCTCTGAGAGGTCAATACAAGGAGGTTTCCATCCCCTTGACACTCCCTCTAGCCTAGCTTATTCAGAAACATTAAACCACTTGTACTAGCATTGCAAGAGCATTTTCCAGTGTCTAGACTAACTAAATTTTCTATTCTCAGTTCTACATTCTTCTGACTGCAAAAGGTAGCCTGAACATATCCCCTTATTTATGAACAGCTTTTTAAAAATATTTGAAAATTAATTGTCAAGCAGCAGCCCAAACTTCAAGTAATGATATCTTATCATTTTAGCAAAAGCAGAGCTAAAAAAATAAGTATAATGATTACAAGCCTATGAATGAATCAAGGTTAAATTCTTCTAAATATATATCATTATTTGTCTTCCCTAACACAGAGAGGAAAAAAAATCGCTGGAGAAACATATTGAGAAAATTTAGACATATTAATTTAATATGCCTACAAACCATGACAAAAGATCCTTCATATTAGCAATTATGCTAATGTAGCAAAAGCATGGGTGAGTATGAGAAATGTAATACATACACTTGAAACCATTCAAGTACTGAGCTATAAATTAAATTTCCTATATGTGAATTTCTATAATATGTCACAATTTTTTCCTACTGTAGAAAACAAGAAAATTTATCCTTTAAGTCATTACTTTTAATACCATCACTCTACTATCCAAAGAAACTGCTGCTCCTATCCAAAGAAAAATGTTGACAGAAAAGTAAATTATTGAGACAAATATATGTGCCTATGTCACTAAAAATATGTACGTGCATAGATATATAAACATGTATACACATATAGGAGCCCATATGATATAGGGGTTACATATTGAGTTCCTAACCGCAAGGTCAGCAGTTCAAAACCATCAGCAAAAAGCCAGGCCTTTCTACTCCTGTAAGGGTTATAGTCTCCGAAACCCAGCAGTGTCGTTCTAGCCTGTCACAGGAAGTCACTCAGAGTTGGCATTGACTCAATAGCTGTGAGTTTGAATTTTTGATAGACACATGTGTGCAAACAGATGTGTGATATATGTATGTATGGGTGTGCATGTATACAATCACACAAAAATCCTATCTGCCACCATCAAGTCAATCCCAACTCAGAACAACCATACATAAGATTCTTGAGGCTGTCAATCTTTTTCGGTGTGTGCATCCACACACCCACAGACTGTCATCCAGGAGAACCCGACTTATGGAAGCCCGTGTTTGCCATGAATTTCAGAGTAGAATTGGGCAGACTTGAATCGACAACATTTAGGTTAGAAATGGTGTGCAAATCATTTCTCCTACCTAGGAACTGTGAGTGTGTGTGTGTGTGTGTGTGTGTGTGTGTGTGTGTGTGTGTGTGAGAGAGAGAGAGAGAGAGAGAGAGATAGAGAGAGAGAGAGAGAAAAGAGGCCTTGCCAAGCCATAATCCTTTCACAACATTATCCACTTTGTTGAGTGGCATTAGCTACACTTTGTAAATATGCCTAATTCTAGATAAACCCTTGTTTCTAAATCAAAAACATTCACTTGAAAACACATTTAACAAGTAAATTTTTTTAACCAAGAATTCTAAGTTGATAAAGCAAAAAATAACATTTTGGTGCCTGCCCTCATTTATTGGCTATGTTCTTGCCAAGTATCTTGAGTTCAGTATCTGAAAAAATTATCATAAGTCTTCCATTCCATCAGTGTAGGCTTTTAATGGAAATGTAATCTGCCAACCATGGAAAACTACACAGACTTGACAGATTTTAACAACTGTTAACTAATGCTCTTGAACTCAGTAAGCTAACACAGTTTTAAGGTCTTCTGACACTATTATTAACCTCAAAAATTAACTTTTGGAAGATGGACTTATGGGTTAAAAACAACTGCAATTAGAGGTTCTGTTCAAGCAATTCACAAAGCTATTGCTCAAAATCTGGCTCACAAAATAATACATTTTTAAGATGCAAAAACTACAATAGCCCAAGATAATTAATTTCTTTAAAGTGTCTTACACAGTTCTAGATGCAATCTATAAGTAGATTCCAATTTAAGCCAACAAGAGACATACTGAACTAAGGGATACAAAATACAACAATTTAAATATATAAACCACCTACAAAAATTTTCTTAACATTGTAGAATTTTTAGTACCTTCTTTGCCTATCTTAATTATTGTTACACTGACAGCATGACTATCCACACAATGCAAAGGTAAAAATATTAATTAATGGGACTATTCGAAGACTTTTCTGCTAACCAGAAGTTTAAGCAAGACACTTGTATTTCATTAGAAATGAAGTACTATTAGTGCTCATTTATAAACACAGATAAAGGTAAATTAGGTATACTTATTAGAAAAAAAACTATGACAAAGAAATGGATCTTCACATTTGCCACAGAACAGAAATCTAAGTATTAATATATAATTTCTTCCCAAATTGTGTTTGTTAAAAGAAAATGGGGTGGTAATCACAAATACAAAAGCTAAACAAGTATAATAACGTCAAAGGTGATTTTGTTATAAAATCATCATAATTATTTGCATTAAATGCAAATCTTAATTAATTATCTTAGGACTTTTATTCTTGCTCCAATGATTTGTCTTAAAGAGTTTTCCTGTTTCCTTAATAATAGCCCCTTGTGATTTAAAGTATTCTTATTTTTATGAATGATCCTATAGGGAATAAGGTTTAAAAACAGAATATTTGCAAAGAACTGTAACTGTAAACAAAAAAAAAAAAAATTAGAAATGCCCATGTCAGTTTCCTTTATGAACACCTGTATTTGCCCAAGGTGGCTATAAGGGTTTATGTGATCTTTGCTCTAACATGGCAAGTATAAGCAGAATATCCAGAAGTATATATGCATATCTATAAACACACACATATACATGATATAAAGAATTAAACTTAACATACTATAGAGCAGCTATTAATATGTACATATGGCTGATCAGAATCAGTTCACTTCTTTATGTCACTTCATTCAAATCACATCCCAATGAAGAGCTTCTTTTTTTATTATTGAAAGTATGTAAGGCCTTTCAAATTCTGACATACTGTAATCTTTAAGTCTCATCCTTCTAGTGTTCTCTGGTATAGCTTCAACTATAACATATTTCCTGAATTTCCAAAGATCTATATTTTCTTAATATCCCAATATCCTCAAAAATACTGGCAAAATGATGAGATTTTAAGTAAAAATATAACTGGACCCACATTTCCATACCATTACTTACCATAACATGACCCTGAGCAAAATATCTTAGTTCTCTCAGGCTCAGTTTCTCTATCAGTAAAATTAGGCAAACTAAGACATGCTTCCCCAGATAGAGTGCTGTGGATTAATATACATTTCATGCATTTACAAAGATTGAAGTTTACAACTGTGTATGAGACAAAAGAAATGTGCAAGATGAAGAGTACAAATTATCTGGGGAATTGTTATGGAGATGTAAATAACTGCCTTCAGAACTGTCAGAGATGTTGAAAACAATAGTTATTTGATATTTTTTATAAATTTCTATAAATTTGCAGCAATACTTTTCTACGTATCACATACAGATGACAGAGCTTTAAAGACTACAGTCTTCAATATGGATTTCACATTACCACAAATCCCACTGTCATCAAGTCCGTTTGGACACAAAGCTCCCTAGAAAGGGCTTCTGAGACTATAACCTTTATGGGAACACACAGTCTCGTGTGTCTCTTGCTGGGCAGCTGGTGAATTTGAACAATTGACCATCTGTGCAATGATCCAACCAATACCTGACAGTACTATCAGAGGTTCCCTTACCTAATCAAAAAGAAAACAAAATGTATCACAACTGGATCAAAAAGCACATAGTAATAAGCATAGCAAATATCAAAGTTATCCAGGATTACTATTTGTTAGATTTTTTTTATGTGTTCACATATTTCATTTGTAATGGGCCTGCTCAAACTATCTTACCTTAGTTTTTGTGTAGTTTTGTGTTTCTTTCTTCTAGGTAGTATATCTAGAAATTTTTCCATTTCCTGTATATTTTCAAATTTGTTGGAGTACCAGAGCTTCATACTATTTTGTTTAGTTTTTTTTTTTTTAGGCATCACTGCCCTCTGGTGGTGGAAGTAGGAGGCCCAGCCTTTGCTCCTGTGAGCTGGAATTGAACCTCCATCCCAGTGGGCCACAGTCCTGCGCACAACCTCTGTGCCATCGGGGCTCAGCCCGCTTCATACTATTTTGTTATTTTTAATCTCATTTTATTTGGCTCCACAATAAATGCTAAGAAGCACACAAAAAACACACAAAACTTCTCAAGTCATATTATAAAATTAGAAATTAACAGAATAAAGAATTAAAATCAAACAAGTGGAAACTGAACAAAACCCTGTTTAAAAATGACTGCATAGAAAATTTTTTTTCTTTAATCTTTCAATCAATCAAGAATGCATGAGTCAAATCAGACCTAAAGCTTGGTACAACACAAGAAAAACAAGTGCTCATAGAGCAATTTATAATAATTTGCACATGAAAAATATAAGTTCCCAAATTAACTTCACCTAACATCATCAACAATTAATGAAAAAACAAATTAACAACAACAAAAAAAGTCTAGTCACCAGGAAAAAAAAACACGAGATGAAGTGAACAAAAACAAATAAAAGAAAAAATCAACACTATAAATTTTTGAAATAATTAATAAAAATATTAACAAAGGGGAAGATGCAAATAGCATGAATACTTAAAGACATTAGCAATATCACAACAGAACCAAATGAAATAAAAGATAACAAAATAGTATGAAGCCCTGTACTACAACAAATTTGAAAACCTACAAGAAATGGACACATTTCTAGATACACTCCCTAGAGGAAAGAAACACAAATCAAGGTAAGATAGTTTGATCAGGTCCATCACAAATGAAGTATCTGAACACATAAAAAATCTAACAGAGAGTAAGTTTCAGTACCTTCACTAGTAAATTCTATTGAACATTTAGAGATAAGCAGGCACCAATTCTTTTCAAGCTATTCTAAAACATTGAAAGGAATGGAATGTTGCCAATTCATTCTATAAAGCGGTGGTTCTCAACCTTTCTAAAGCCATGACCCTTTCATACAGGTTCTCATGTTGTGGTGATTCCCTCCCCCCCAACACACACACACCATAATATTATTTTTGTTGATACTTCATAACTGTAATTTTGCTACTGTTAATGAATCGGATGACCCCTGTGAAAGGGTCATTCAACCCCCAAAGGGGTCATGAGCCACAGGGTGAGAACCACTGCTATAAAGCAAGCAGAACCATCATACCAAAAATATGCTAAGAAAACACTAAAAAGTAATGCAAACACAATAACCCTCATGAAGTTTTATGCCCCCCTCAACAAAAAAATCTGGCCAACAAAATCCAACAATGTATCAAATAATAATACTAACAATGTGGATCCATACCAACTGTACAAGAATGGCTCAGAAAATCAATCCGTGAAATTCATCACAGGAAGAAAAGAAGCATATAATCATATCAATGATGTAGAAAAGACATGTGACAAAAGCCAAGCCCAGCGCTGATTAAAAAGCACTTACAAAATAAAAATAGAAATGTAACTTAAGGGCATATGCACAAAACCAACAACCAACATCATGTATACACACACACAAACACACACACACACCACACATACACACACATATATATATGGATTGTTATAAGGTCTTTAAGAAGCCTCAATAAAATGATTTATTAAAATAAAACAAAAAACAAAATCAAAATTATTTGGGACTCAGTGAATGAAAGTTCAATACTCACTACATATATATATATATATATACATATATCTATCTTATACAACAATCATAAAATAAACCAACAAAAAAAGGAACAAATGACTTCATACACATTTCTTCATATAAAAATGCACAAGAAAATTTTAAAAACCTATACATAGAAAATTACAAACTACTACTACACAAAAACAAGAGTTATGTAAATGGAAGAATATATCGTGTTCATGAATAGGAAGACTTAACATAGTGAAATACCAATACTAACCAAAGGAATTTACATAATAATGTAATCCTTTTTTGCTTGTTTTATAATAATTTCATTGAGCAGCCAACATTATTCTTGATAGAGAATGATTGAAACCATTCCCATTTGAACAGGAGCCAAACAAGGATGCCCTTTATCACCACTACTATTCAGTATTGTCATACACCTAGACTAGGAAAGGAAAATCGAAAGCATTGAAAGAAGCAAAGAAGAAGTACATATATGACTATTTGCACATTTGATCTATATGTAGAAAATCTCATAGGTACCACAAAATAACTACTAGAATTCACAGAAGGATTCAACAAAGTGATAAATACAGACTCAACATACAAAAACTAATCGAACTGTTGTACCCTGACAAAGAGAACTCTGAAAAGGAAATCAAGAAAACCATACCATTTAAAATAATTACCCCAAAGATAAAGTAGTTAGGAATAAATCTAACCAGAGATACAAAAGAAAACTCCAAACCATTACTAAAAGAAACCAAAAGAGATTAATATGGAAAGATATTCATTGTGAAAACAATAATATTATTCAAAGTAACCTACAGCTATAATGCAATGGCTCAATCTACATTCCATCATCATTCTTTAAAGAAATGAAAAAAATCAACCACTAACTTTATATGAAAAGAGAGTCCAGATAGGGAAGGCACTGCTGAGGAAGAAGAGCTCATCAGGAAACCTGAAAGTCTGATCTCAGAATCTACTATATATTCACGGGACATACCCAGACATTTAAAGCAACGGTACAGAACTGAGAACCTAGAAGTAAATCTATCCACTGGTGGCCAGCTTATCTTCAACAAAGGACTAAAAACCATTAAGTGAGGACGACAATCTCTTTAACAAATGGTGGTGTCAAAAGTGAATATCCATTTTCAGGAAATGAAGTGAGATCTTTATCTCACACCTTATGCAAAAGTTAAGTAAAAAGTGATCAAAGACCTAAATGTTAGACCTATGCCTATAAATATTATCAAAGAAAAAATAAGGGCAAATTGAAGGAACTCAATTTGTAGAATAAATACACTACCAAACAATAACTAAAATGCATAAGCAATAAAAGATAAATTAATTACTTGGATCTCCTAAAAACTAAACAATAATATATATCAAAAGATTTCAACAAAAGAATAAAGAGAATCTACAGATGGGGGTGGGCTGGCAATGACATACAGAACAAGGAGCTAATCTCTAAAATTTACTCTCAAAATTTCTCTCCAACAAGTCTAACAATCCAACTTAAAAATGAGCAGAGTTCATGAACAGACTCTTCACTAAAGACTATATACACAAAGAAAATGACTATATCCACATAGCCAACAAGCATATAAAGAAATGTTCACTATCATTATTCATTAGACAAATGCAAACCAAAACAATATTGATTTATTTCTCCCATGCAACAACAACAACAAAAAAAAGAAAACAGCAAATACTGGTGAGGGTGTGGAAAGAATGAGTTCTTCATACAGTGCTGGTGGGACAGTAAAATGGTGCAACCAATGTGGAAAATGTTATAGTGCATCCTTAAAACTTAGAAGCAGAAATATACACACCACTACTAAAGATACACACCACTACTAAAAATATAAGAGCTGTAAAACAAATAGATAAATGCACCTCCATGTTCATCTCAGCACTATTCACAATAGAAAAAAGATGAAACAACCTAGTCCCATCAACAAATGAATGGATAAACGAACTAATACATACACACACAATGGGATATTATGGAACATCAAAATCATGATAAATCTGCAAAACTCATAGCATGGATGAACATGAAGGGCCTTGTGCTGACTAAAATTAGTCAAGCACAAAAGGGCAAATAAGTCATGACACCACTATTAAGAAAAGAGATGGTCTACACACAGAAAAGGTTGCCTTTTAAGGCTGTCAGGAGTGGGAGAAGAGTAGATAAATCACTAGAGGATTGGCAGTTATTAGTTGAAGGAAAACGCACTATACAGTAAAGGGAGGTAGTAGAAAAAGATCGAAGCAAAGGGAGACGCTGATGGAACACAAGAGTGAAGGGCAACAAAGGTAAATACTATTCCATACACAGTTCCAATTATAGCAGTGTTAGCAATAACCTAAGCGGATACATACACACAAACTGAATTGGAGTGGGAAGATAAATGAGCCTACACTTATGAATATTTATAGGTTTGACAAAAACTACTTTTATATATGTTGTTATATGTACAAAAATATATCGATGAAGATAGTAAAGAATCTGAAGTGTAAGGTTATGAAGACTTCTTAGCCATAAATAAGCACCTTGAAAAAATGAATCTCAGAGAACATTGGCGTCAACTGGTAGAATATGGTTTACAACAGGGCAGGTTGGCAAACTTCTGAGATGAAGAGCCAATCCTGTTCCTCACAACCATTTTAAATTTATTCACGTCAAACACATTTTTACAAACTAATGAAATTCCATTATCTGAACTATATCCTTTGTTTAAAATTTTGTCAGAGTCACATGTAAATACCAGAAGAGCTACATATGGCTCAAGGATCACAGTTTGCCAGCCCCTACTATGGTCAAACAGCAACGAGAGTCTATCTGCTGATGGATGCAGATGCAAAAGTGCTGAAGAAAGCTGATGGTGTCTGGCTACAACAAGACATAGCATCTGGGTTCTTAAAAGCTCGATGTTAAACAAGCAAACATCTAGCAAGGATGCAACAAAGCACACATGGAAGAAGCACACCAACCCATGTGATCATGGGGTGTCTATGGAAGCAGGTATCAGAAGACCCAAAACAAACAGTCTTATCTATGTAAATGATGGGTGTTAGAGATCCAATCTGTCAACAACTGGATGTACCCTCACAAAAGGGTCACAAGAGATGATTCAGCCAGAGGGTAGTCTAGCACCAGCAAAACACACACTTCTTGAGTTCTTGAATGACCCCTTCCTGCCCCCCACTATCATGACCTAGTTCTACCTTACAAATCCTGTGAGACCAGGGCTCTCGATACACAAAATCCAGGACAGGAAAAAAGCCCAGGAACTGTAATGGGAGTAGCGATACCATGAAAGTAGGAGGGAGGTGGGGGAAGGGGGGAGAAAGGGAGAACCAGTAACATTGATTAATATTTAACCTCACTCTCATGGGATGAATAACAGAAATGTGGGTGAAGGGAGAGAGCAGGCAGAGTAAGATATGAAAACAATAATAATTTATTATTAAGAGTTCACAAGGATGGGATGGAGGAGGAGGAGTTGACACCAAGGGCTCAAGTAGAAAGAAAATGTTCTGAGAATGATGAAAGCAACATGTGTACAAACGTGCTTGACACAATGAATGCATGTATGGATTGTTAAAAGAGCTGTCAGAGCCCCCAATAAAATGATTTAGTTTTTAAAAAGAAGGAAATCTCTATCTCATCGTAGCAGGAATTATGGAAAAAGCATGTGGAAATTCCATTCTACATCTACTGTCAAACTGTGGAATACCAACATCTTTCTTACCAAAGAAATTTTGAGGATGGTGAACCAAGGAGCATTCCATTCCATTATCTGTGAGTCACTATGACTCAATTAACAAGTTCCTTCTTGCCTGAGATATACAACTGCATAAGAATAAAGTGTTCTCTGTTTTGTGCAACAATACAAAAGAACGTAACGCAACTTCAATTTTTTTCTCTTTTTATTTTTACTGAAATGCTTTACCCTTTATAGTGAAACTCTAATGCAGAGAATTGTAATTTCATTAAATAAAAAATAATCAAGTACTCATCCACCTACCACAACTTCTATTTACATCAGGAAGCATTAAACAGTATAGAAATACTTCATGTTATTTGTCTGAAGATAAAAATCACCTATACCTAAAAAATACTTCATTTCCTTTCTTTCAGTAATATAAATAATTTCTGCTTTTTTTTTAACTTGGTGAGGTATAATGATGATCTTGCAATCTTCTAACTCTCCAATTCTTTAATTTATAAATATCAATATTTAAATATTTGAAAGTCTGTATCTGTCCACAGAGTAATTTTTTCCCTTCCAAGGATAAGTTTTCAAATTAATATTTGCTGAAAGTTCATAAAAATATACACTAAATCATCCCATTTGTGGCTTATGCACTAAAGTCTAGAAGTTCAGGTTTTCATAAAATTTTCATTCAACCTGGGTTTTGTCTTATCAGAAAGTCAGGAAGATGTGAATTAAGTGGCTAAGCTGTGCTGTACACAATTATATTTGGGATTTACTTCCTGGAAACTCTGAAAAGATCTGCCTATAAAAATCTAGCTTCAGGGGCTGAGCCCCGGTGGCATAGTGGTTGTGCGCACGACTGCAGCCCACTGGGATGGAGGTTCAATTCCAGCAGCGGCTCCACAGGAGCAAAGGCTGGGCCTCCTACTCCCACCACCAGAGGGCAGTGATGCCCGCCCCCCAAAAAAAATCTAGCTTCAGCTTCAGGTTCCAATTGTGAACAGGAGAAAAAGAAAACATTCTAATAGCCATGGATGTAAGTAAGGCTGCTACAGTTAAATTACATCAATTGTTAGGTCAGAAAAACTAGCCTAAAGTAATTAGAGATATAATAGATTTTTGTGACTTCATTCCCTATTTCCTCAGTATCTGTGCCAAACTATCGACATAAAAATAAAACCAATTGCTAAATGATAATTAATGTAATGTTAATAACCTTCATTTTAAGTACACAAAACATTTATAACTGTAGTATTTAGTCAGACATTTAACTTAGAAGTTTTCAGATATTTCACCATTGCTATGGTTGATGAAAGTTACAGATCACTCTTTAGTTAAAAAAAAAACAAACTCCAAGGTATTTCACAATACAATTGTCACAAATATTATTTTAACAAGAATTCACTCTTCCACTAAAATTAATGTGAAGGATTTTTAAAACCAGGTTTTTGCTAATAATAATTGTAGTCAACAGTATGTTATTGTTTTATGCTGTAAAACAGACCTTTTTGACAGTTTGTTACAGTCTAAGAGTCATTGTAAAATAGCTCTGCCCAAATATTGAAAATTTCCTAATATTATTAAGCAAATAATAAACTTTGGAAATGTCTTCAAATTTTACTCTTTGTGAATACCATGAAATGTTGAAGCTAAGTGTCAAACTCCAAGCAATTAAAAGCTGAAAGTACCAGGCATGCAAAAATAAGTTTTACTTGTACACAGTGAATAAATGTTACACAAATCAAAATGAACAATTCTGGTTTACATCATATTCAAGAAAACAAAGGAAGGAAGTTAGAAGAGTAAGAACAAAGAGAAGATAAATAAGTGACAATAAATAAGTTACTTATCCCTTGTCAAATTTTTATTTGGTATTTTGCAAGCCAAATTAACCTACTCATATTTCTCGCTAAGGCTTACTTCAAATTTTAACAAACATTCTTCAAGAAACAGAGTTATGGCTAACTTTTTAATTCATACTTCACATTCTAATTAAAAGGAATACTATGCAAAACATAAAGCACAAAAAGTGAATAGTTTGCATCACCTAAGACAATGCCCACATTCTATAAGCATCCCCCTTCTTCAAGCCCTGAGAAAACCAGCTCAGTGAACTTACAAATAATAGTAAGAAAATGAATACTACTGACAAAAATTTAAAGGTTAAAAACAGAATTCAACATTCATTAAAAACATATTGGTATCACGCTATTAATAAGAATGCTTATATTCATCTTTTAGGAAATTTTACAAGAGCTAAACTTATAGTTCAGTATAGAAAAAGTTGGTAAGGTACCCATCCTTTTCTAAAATCAAGACCATATCAACAAGCGTCATGATATTGTAGATACTTCAATACTGAAAGAGGGGCACAATTGTTCACAGCTACCTATCACTGACTTCAATGAGAGCTTTATGTGTATCAAATTTGCCTCTGTCGTCCATTTCCATACTCACAAAACCAGTGACTCAAAGAGGATTATATGGAAGGTGAGAGACTATGTAAAAATCACAGTTGGATTCTTGTACATTAAGGATGATAATATCAAAGATGATATCAATGAATACCACTTCCAATAATTACATAAAAGATAAAATATTTAGGAATAAATCTTTGAGAAACAAAGACTTATACAAAGAAAACTACAAATTACTCCTTCAAGAAAATGAAAGGAACTTAAACAAATGGAACAAGTTACTTTGTTCCTGGATAGAAGGTTAAATATTGTGAAAATTTCAATATTACCAAAATTACTTTACAAATTCAATTCCAATCTAAACCCCCAAAATTTTCCAAAGAAATACAAACACCAAATACCAACTTTACATGAAAAAGGAATAAACCTAAGATAAACAATACACTATAAATAAATACAGAAGGTTTTCACTCCCAGGCCTTGAAATCTACTGTATAACCACAGTAATCAAAACAGCCTGGTACTGATACAACAGATATGAAGACGAATGTACTAGAATTGAAAACCCAGAAATACAACCTATAGTAAAGTACCTATAGATGCCTAATTTTTTATAAAGAACTAAGTAAGATACATCAAACAGGCAAGAGGTAGCCTTTTCAATAAATGGTGCTGGAAAACTGGATCGTCACATGCAAAAAAGTGAAACAAGACCCCTACCTCACATCATGTACAAAAACCAACAAGACAGAGAAAAGACTTCAGATAAAGCACACAATTTTTTTT
>PVJH01040589.1:0-15578 GCA_004026705.1 Nesogale talazaci
GAGGCACAGAGGTTGTGTGGTAGCTGGTTTGAAATGGCTTGAAATATGATCTCTCACTCTGCTATCAAAGCTATTTGATTCATAGTAACACTGTCAAGACACAGTAGAACTCTGATCCTTTGGGTTTCTGAGACTTTTAAATCTTTCTGGGACCACACAGCCTCATCTTTATGTCACGGATCAGCTGAGGGGCTCAAACGTCTGCCCTGATGTTTAGAAGTTCAATGCGTCACCCACTAAGCAAACCCAGGATCTGTCAAAATGTAATAGAAACCATTATTGTTGACTTGTTCTCACTTTATGCTTTTGAAAATTTGCTTTTTCTGAAATACTCAATTTATTAATTAAATACTTTTACTCAATCCATCTCTCTCTTTTTTTCCAATCCACTTTTTTTAGAGATTTGTTGAGGATAATATTTTTCACAGGTGTCTCCTGCCAGTTTGTTTGACATCTTCAATTCCTTTCTCTTTGTATTTAGGAGCATGGCTTTGTCCTATGTCTCAGTCACATTTTGTCCTAAATTACATTTCCCTGTGTCTGACCAACTCTCCACATTCCCATTTATCTTATCTGTCAATGAGTCTATCTATCTATCTATCACCTATCTATCCCATTCATCTAAGTAAAATGCAGCCTCCCCCCTCCCCCCACGTCTTTCCCAATTTATCTCTTCACAGTTCTATCATTTAGAATAGTGGTCCTTGCCGACTGGAAAACCCTGTGTCATATTTGCAACCAGTAGTAACAACAACCAGGAAAAAAGCTACATGAATGGTATGGACCATGAGGTGCTGTAGTGGGAAGAACATGGGTTTAGGAATGGCTTGCATAATGTATTCAATAATATGGACCTATTCAGTAAACAGCAAGAGCCAACTCAACAAATCCAGCTTCCACTTGCCATGTAAGTCCCACTCTTTAAGTCTCAGTATAATCTGCAGATAATTAAATGAGTCATTGTCCCCCCCCCCAAAAAAAAAGAATGTTTTCAATGAAGAAGATGGAAAGGATACTGTTCAATACATAGGCTTGCAAATGAGCCAAACTTGCCTTGGACACATGAAACTATAAGCAAATTAGCACACTTGTTGCAGTCAATTACAACTCACACTCCATCCATAGGGTTTCTTTGGCTGTGATGTCAAAAAGAGCAGATTGCCAGGCCTTTCTGCCGTGGAACAGTTGCGATTTCAACTGCCAATCTTTAGGTCCTACCTGATGGCAAACTGTGTGCAGGGACCTAAAGCCCACTAGTTAACAGGTGACAGTCTCTGGCGTGTCTCCCCGGGCCATGCTCAATCCAAACCAAACTTACTGCCATCAATCGCTGCTGATGGCATGGAGCCCCGCTGTGGGTTTTGGAGACCACAATTGTTTTTGGGAGTAGGAAGCCCAGTCTTTCTCCCATGGATTTGCTGGTGGTTTCCAACTGCAGACCATGGGGATCAAAGCCCCAAACATATAACCACTACACCATCAGGGGTCCTGTCCCAGGACAATGCGGTAGGTGTAAATGCCTTAAAACAGCTGCTCTCAACCTGTGGGCCGTGACTCCTTTGGGGGTTGAACGACCCTTTCACAGGGGTCGCCCACTTCATAATAGCAGCAAAATGACAGTGATGAAGTAGCAATGAAAACAATTTTATGATGGTGGTAGGAAGGGGGGGGGGAGTGTCACGGGGAGTGTCACCACAACATGAAGGACTGGATTAAAGGGTCTTGACATTAGAAAGGTTGAGAACCATGGCCTTAAAGACTCCCTATGGAGAAAGCACTTCTGTTTTACTACTGAGTTCCCAGACCTATTTTGCTAATTTCCATTTTTTTCCTAAAGATCTTTAATTGTGGATTGACACTTTAAAACAATCCCTAGCTAATCCTTGTACCTCCTATTCCCACTTCATAAATCCCAGCCAAGGATTTCCCAAGACTATTGCCCCGAGACATGCTGTAAGCCTTAAACTGAATTTATCCCTTGAGGTCACCTTTTTGCTAAATAACAGATTGATTCATAAGATAAAATATCACTTAAAAAAATCTTGGCTCCCAATAAAAATGATTAATTTTTTTTAAAAAAGGAGGGGGGGAGAAAGGAGTTTATGCCAAAGGCTCAAGTAGAAAATATTTGGAAATGAATATGGCAACATGTACACAAATATGCTTGAAACAAATGATGTATGGAATGTTATAAGAGTTGCAAGAGCTGTAAGAGCCCCCAATAAAATCATTGAAAATAAAATCTGGATGAGACTGGATGAGATTTAGCAAACAACAGCAACATGAACAACAACAACAACAACAACAAACAAACCTAAACTCACTGCCATTGAGTTGATTTTGATTCACAGGGACCCTATTGGAGAGGGTGGAATTGCGTCTGTGAGTTTCAGAGACTGTAAATCTTTACAAGAGTGGACAATCTTGTCTTTCTCCTGTAGGGTGGATTTGAACTGCTGACCTGGAGGTTCAGTCGGGGATCAGTGAAAAAAACAGAAGACACCTAATGAGATGAATTGAAGCAGTGGCTGCAACAATGAGCTCAAACACAGTAGCAATTGCGATGACAGAAGCCTAGGCAGTCCTTGTCTATTGTACATGGGGTCCCTACGAATTGGAACTCATGCAGTGACACCTAATATCAACAGCAGCAAGCTGTGTGGGAGCCACTGTGTTTGTCTGGAGAGATGCAAACAAATATGTTCCCTGTCTTCATGGAGTTTGCTAATCTGTATTTAGCCTTCCTTGTCCGATGTGCCTTAATTTTAACTCTATCAACACTGGTCTCTGAAGTGGACATTGGTGTAGAATGTTTTCTTGGGTTCAGCAATTTTATTTGCTTGATTAGAAAAGTAGATTTTGAAGTTAATTGCTCCTAAAAGGTCAGAAGGGATGATGGTGTTGACTTTCCAGATGGAATCAACTAATTTATGTAACATCAGTTTCACTTTCCTGGAATTGTAAATACCTGTTCGACTAATTACAACATGAATAGCAACTAGGATATTACACCATGTCACCTCTTTATGGACTGTCTTTTTGACTCCCTGGAAGTTGTTTCTGCTTTATCAGAAACAACAGATGTGAGTAGCTTGAAAGAAGAGAAATTTATTTCCTCACCCTTCTGGAGACTATAAATTCATATGGTGAGCTAGCTGTGTTGATGACTTGTTAACAGTTCCTGGGTGTTTCCTGGGTTCATGGCTCGAATAGAGACCTCACGTGGTGTCTGCCTTTTCCAGTGTGTGCTAGTCTCTGTGTCTGGCCTGTTCATTTTATAACTCAGAAGCAATTAGGATTAGGGCACACTTATATAAGGAAGAGACTCACTAGCATAACAAAGAAAGAGTGGTTTGAAAACAAAATTACAGCTTCCAACCGATTTTGTGGGGGCACACTTCAGTTCCTAACTCCATGGGCCCAGAGGTGAAATCTTTTCATTGATGTCTACACATCCCACTGAGACATCTTTGTGTGTGCTGAAAATTACCCATGGTTTGAGGAGATGGAACAAGTTATGTAGGCTACATAGAAGTGCCAGCAACTCCAAAGTTGATATCAGCCTTCCCTAGTCTTAAACACAACTTGGCTCGAAAAAGCCAAGTTGTGCTCCAGTTTTTGCCTTGAGTTCTTGACTTCCTTTCTCTTCTGTAGCTCCTTATCCTCTGCCCACCTAGCTCCTGCTCAACTTGCATCTGAACGTCTACTGAGTTCTAGTATAGAACAAACAAGAGCTGATTTCTGTTTTCTTAAATCTTGCTAGTTTGTGTTCTCAGAATTAGCAGTAAAGATATTTTTTACCTTCTCCACCTTGCTGGTTTAAACAATATTCAGGTCTGGGTTGGGTGTCTCCTTTCTTTGATCTGAGCTTCTTGCCTGCTGGCAGTGAAGCCATCGTCACAAGTGAAGTGAGTGAGGAGCAGATCAGCTCTCTGTGTTCTAATCAGCCACGAGTCAGTGCGCTGTCTATAGTTTGGAGGAGTGCTTGCTGTCTTTTTTTTTTTCAAATCATTTTATTGGGGGCTCATACAACCCTTATCACAATCCATCCATCCGTTATATGCCAAGCACATTTACGCACTTGTTGCCATCATAATTCTCAAAACATTTGCTTTCTACTTAAGCTCCGGTAGCTCCCCATTTTTCCCTCTCCCTCCCTGCTCTCCCTTCTCTAATGAACCCTTACCTTAATGCTTTATAAATTATTATTATTTTGTCATGTCATGCACTGTCCAAAGTATCCCTTCTCCCATTTTTCTGTTGTTCATGACCCAGGGAAGAGAGTGTCGGTAGATCCTTATAATTACTTTCCCCTTTCTACCTCACCTTCCCACCACCCCCCCAGTATCGCCACTCTCACCACTGATCCTGAAGAGATCATCTGTCCTGGATTCCCTGTGTTTCCAGTTCCTATCTGTACCAGTGTACATCCTCTTGTCTAACTGGATTTGTAAGGTACAATTGGGATCATGAGAGTGTGGGGAGGAAGCATTTAAGAACTAGGGGAAAGTTGCATGTTTCATCATTGCTATACTGTACCCTGACTGCCTAGTCTCCTCCCCATGACCATTCTGTAAGGTGATGTCACTTTACATACAAATGGACTTTGGGTCCCTACTCTCTACTCCCCTTCATGTGTAGTGATATAATTTTTTAGTTCTTTGATGCCTGATACCTGATCCCTTTAATACCTTGTGGTTACACAGGCTGGTATGTTTCTTCCCTGTGTACTTTTTTTGCTTCTGAGCTAGATGACAGCCTGTATGCTTTCAAGCCTTTAAGACCCAAGAGACTATATCTTTTCATAGCTGGGCACCATCAGCTTTCTTTACCACATTTGCTTATGTACACATTTGTCTTCAGTGATCATATCAAGAAGGTGGGCACGCAATGATATGATTTTTTTGGTTCTTTGATGTCAATAACTGCTCCCCTGACACCTCCTGGTCACACAGACTTGCTGCCTTATAAAAAAAATCTGTGGTCTAAAATCTGACAGAAGACCCCGATGAATGTTCCCCAAAGGGGAAAAACTTGCCTCTGTGTTGGATGAACCATCCTACTGACTCCTTTTGAACACAGAGGCTTTCATTTTGGAAGCTTTTTGAGAAACTTTGTTTCTTCTTTGTGGGAAGCAGCACTGGAAGAAGACAATCCCAAGGAACAGAGAAAGGAAGAGAGTTTTTAAACATTTATAATTTTTGTCTCTGAAAAATATGTGTGCACCTGGGCTGGATGTTAGGTTGAGTGTGCAGGTAAATGTTCTGAAGGTTTGGAATACCATTATTAAAGCCTAACATTTCAGTTTAATAATTAGGCATAATCACTAATGAAAGTATAAGCTGGGATTTGTTACTTAAATGCTTTTGGTCTGGAATGGGATTCTAGACATTAAATTGAGTGTAATGATTAACTTTGCTTAAGGAAGGCATGGGGTTATGTGGTTTAACTCACTAAACGTTAGCTTTGGAATTCTGGGTTCAAAAGGACACCACTAAATAGTTAAGCTTCTAAATATTGCCTTATTTAACTTGGGAAAAAGTTTCCAGAATATGTTTTTTAAGTTTATGCATTTGTTGAAGGATCAAAAGAAACAAACCCCATTTTTATGAATCCTTCCAGCAATAGCCAAAGCCCACTTCTTGATTTTTTTAATGTATCTGTATCCAAACCTCACTTCTATAACTGTTAAGCAAGAAGCATTCTTCTAGGGGCCAATTCCTATCAGTGGCCATGATGACTACAGGATGAGCATGATCTTCTCAAGGTGTTGCGAAGGTCAAGTTTTCTATCAATGAGTAATGGTGTATATTTCATTGATATTTCACATTTTATTCTTTTGACAATTTTTCTTATTGTTTTGTGCATTTTATAAATGACAATGAGAAAGGGTAACATGAGTATATCATCCTTGAAATCATTGCTCTGATGAAAATTATTCATGTATATTACTATCATCAGTCTACTTGAACCCTAAGGTTAGTGTGTTTATCTGGGTAGACTAAAGAAACAAATTCACAGAGACACTCATGTGTATAAGAAAGAGTTTTTTATACAAGAACAACTGCACATTAGGAAAATATCCCAACCCAGTCCATTCCAAGGTCAGAAGTCTGATATTAGCCTGTATGTCCAATACCAATCTATAAAGTCCTCTTCACACTCACGAAACCCAGGCAAAGATGCCAAATGCAGGACCACAAGCCAGTGGGTAGAAAATCTTTGAATCCAGTGGCGTTGTGAACATCTGAGCACTGGCGGGGTCTCTGTGGCTTCTCCAGCTTCAGAGCCCTGGTTGCATCTATGTGGCTTGCCCAGCTCAGGGAACCAGGGTAGTCCCATGTGTCTTGTCAGCTGCAATGTCTTCCAGGGAGGGACACAGAGAGATAGCGTCTCCTGCCTCCAAGAAGGCAGTTCCATATTTCCCAGAATTCTCAGAGGAGAAGATCATGGCCACACAGAAGTCTCCTTGGCAATCTCCAGATTGACAGGATAGACTCCAACCCTACATTCTCCATCCTCGAATTGACACCAGATTAGGTGACAGCCACAGTTATTGATTTTAGTTTGACGATTAATGCATATCCTGGCAGCTATTCCAAATATCTTACATTCTCTCTTTGGGTATTGAGATATTATTCTGAGTGCCTGTTAAACTGGAATATATATGTACACAAACACACAAACAAAACAACTCCCAACAAGTTGATTCCAAATCAGTGATTTTGTATTGTACAGGCTTTCCAGGATTGTAAGTATTTGTGTCATCAGACATACTCCTTTTTGTCCCGTGGAGTGAATGGTAGATTCAAACTGCCAACCTTGTGTTTAGAGGGCCAATGAGTAACACATGGTACCACCAAGGCCCCTGTGTGTGTATATGTGCATTTACATATGTAACTTATAGTAATAAGTTGTTATAATAGAAGAAAAGGAGCCCCAATTAGTGCAGCAGTTCCAGTGCTCAACTGCTAGCCCATCTCCAGGTGGAACCCACCAGCTACTTCATGGGACAGAAGCATGGCATTTGCTTCCTTCAAGGGTACATACTTGGAAAGGGACAGTAAGAAGATGGCAATGGATGATTTGAAACCGTGTGATGCAAGAAATGAATGCAAAAGTGATGATCTGCTTTGTCAACCTTCACCTAGTTAATAATAAAAGGCTTTGTAAAAATTGGTGGAAATTTTCCATAATCTTTGAAGAAGTTGATTATGCACAGAAGGAAGCAAGCATTGATGGGAAAGATATACACTGCATGAAGATTGTCCAGGAAGCAAAGAACAGAAGTTGAAAAACATTAGAATGTTTCCTCAAACTGACAGAGAGAAAGTCTTCCTCTAGTACTGGTGCCTTGAATTCAAACTTCTATCCTTTGAAACTGTGAGAAGGTAGATTGAAGGTTCATTGAAAAAGATTACAGACCTGGAAATTTTATGGCACAATTTCTCTCTGTCCTGCTGGTTTGGAATCTACTTAGATGGCAGTTGGGTCAGTAGGTTGATATAACAGTTAAATTACTAACAAAGTGCCTTTTAATTCTAAGATCATATTATTCATATATATTTATATATTAGAATATATATTTCTAGTAAATGTGTGTGATTTTGACAACTACTAGAAAAGCAACCTATGGACAGAAAGAACATCTTTTTTGCAGCAGGGTATTCAGAAATCGGTAAGATGAAATTTTGGGGAATAAATGGTATGATTTGGAATTCTACCAAGGTGTATTCCAGGCTTGGTATATATATATTTTTGATTTTTTGGTTGAGTTTGTTGTCATTAGTTGACATTGAATTGATTTAGGTTATACTTGGGCATTGATTCATAGTGAACCAATAGGACAGGGTATAACTGTCCTTGTGTGTTTCCAAGACTGTAATTCTCTCTTTGTTAACAGCTTTATTAGCCTGTCATCCATGTGTCATACCATTCAATAATTCAATCCTATCAACAAGAGTTGTTCAATTGTCGCTGCATTCAATTTTAGAATATTTTCTTCTTCCTTGTAGACATTGTTATTCATGCAATTATTTTTCTTCTAACAGGGGCAAAAATATACACAATGAAACCTTCTTCAATTTCACAACTTCTAGTTGTATAATTCAGTGTCATTGATTATACTTGTCATGCTGTACAACCACTATTAGCAACCCTTTCCAAATGATTCCATTACCATTGACATAAATTCAATACCCTCTAAGAAACAAGTCTTTCTCCTTCACTCATGGTAACCACTGGTCAACTATAGTTTCTTTTATTTTTTAAGTAGTTTTTTGATGAAGCATTCACATATCATACACTTCCACAATTAAATCCCTTTTATATATATCGTCATAATGAGTTCTAGTGCTTACCCCTCCCTCCTGCATTTATTTGCAACTCTTTATGGAAGGAAAAAGTCTCTTCTTTCTCCCATGGAGAGCCTGGTGGTTGCAAACTGCTCACCTTTCAGTAGGCTGCCCAGTGCATAGCCACGGCACCACCAGGGTCGCCCTGAGTTGGAACTGATGGGATGGAAGTGAGTTCTTTTGTGTATATTTGGGCACTGCTGGAAAACAAATATGTAGCTTCACATTGTAGGATAATTGTTGTTAGGTGCCATCATGTTGATTTTGTCTCATAATGGCCCCAGGTAACAGAGCAGAGCTACTCATTAGCTTTTCTTGGGCTAACCTTCCTGAATCAGATTTCCAGTTGTTTTCTCCAGCAGAACCACTGGATAGGTTCAAATTGACAACCTTTCAATTGTCATCTGGTGTAAACTGTGGCCAATCACTAGTGTAAGATACTGTGGTTTTTTGATGAAGACAGAAGAGCTGACCAGGCTGTCTGTATGATTATTTCTACAAGGTAGGAATCCTGGGAAAATGGAACTAAATAAATAGTAATGTATATCCAGGGAAGATAAATTATGCCCAGCCACTCATTAAATGTTGCTCCTGGATTCACATTCTCTCAGGATTTTTTATTGAGAGCTTGTTGAGTGACAGGCAGTGGGTTGGATTCTAGCTATGTGGTTATAAAAAGACACCATGCAACAATCAGAAATTTCAACAAGGTAATTGTGGTGGGCTTTTACAAAGAGTTTTACAAAGGAAGATACTGAAAAGAATTAAAAGATTAGAAAGGTACAAGAGGTTATTAATCTAATGGAAGAAAATTACTTAGGATCTGGTTAACAGTCAACTTCAGTGCTTACAAAGAGTAGTCACCAGCTCTTCTCCATGATAACCGGATGCAAAAACAGATGAGCAAAGGTAAGGCTTGGTGAAAAGGCTGGAGAATTTAGGTCGGATGGAAAGAGGACCTTTTTAAAATTAATTTTATTTTTTAACTTGGCAACAATAGCTGCAAACTTGTTGAAAGAGAGTATCAGATGCCCCTTTAGACATTTTTAGTATATTCACAGAGCTGTACACCACCACTGGATCACCTTTTACTTGTTTAACCTCTGGGTCCCTCAGCTGCTTAATCCCTGTAGGCATTCCCCCAGCGCCATGGTGAGAGACAGGCCGGGCTATCCACTTACAAGAAACCAATCAATGCACACTCCAGAGGCACAGTTTGCATCTGAATCATGTCAGAATCTACTTGAAAACCTTTTCTTAAAACCATATTAAAAAATACATTAAGCAAATGCATTCTTTTGACGTATCTCTATTCATTTTTGTGCCAGAGTGGCAGAGGTGACCAGAGATAGACTTAAAACTTCAAACTGCCCTCTCACTTCAGATCTTGTGAATCAGAGTGCTGCCGCAGCCTTACTGGAAGCTTGGAAAGATCACTGGAGGAGGCAGTATGCGCGTGTGCATGTATGTGTATGTGCGTGGTGCATGCATACATGCGTGCATGCACGAGTACGTGCATGCGTGCGTGTATGTGTGTGACCACTGCTGGAGTGATTTTCAAAGTGGTACCGTCCATCTGGCTTTCTCATGTTTTAGAGAGTTATTTGATCAGCATCAGCACTATGCCTTTGCAGGCACTTTCCAAATTAAACAAACAAACTAACAAGCAAATAAGCAACAAACCATAAGTTGAAGCAGTCGCAGGCCAGTAAAAGATTTGGAGAGCAAACATTTCTGTTTTGGAGTTTGGCTGTGTATTTAGAAATGAAGGAGGTGAGCAGATAGATACCTTATAGCAATTAGCTAAAGAGATGTCACAAGTTTCCTCCACACATTGTATGTCAAGAAAAGAAAACCCAAGAGAGTGAAGTACTAAAAGGGAATTGAAACTCTGAGCAATCAGTCGTTGGGCATAAGTGAATAAATTCATCTGTGCTTAACCGTCAGTGGATTGTTTTAGGTGCCAGAGTGGTGATTTTTGACTGCTAGGGACTCTATTTATGTAAGAGAACAGAGTTATTTCTTGTTCAGAGTTATTTATTGTGGCAGTCATGTGTTTATGTTAATTTTATGATTGAAATGTAGGGGTGGAGTCTAGCCTCTTACTCTGGAGATAACCATTGAGTAGCCAATGAGGCCTGTATGTGGGCATGGCTTTCTCCTGAGACTTCTGGGAAATCTTGTGATATTTCCCTCGTGAAGATGAGAAGCTATCTTCCCCAATTGTTGGGAGTTGGTCTTAGAGACGATGAATGACAGACAAGACAAGAGGACAGTATCCGAAAAGCTGGAGGAGCTGGCAGAGAGACCACATGGCTTTGCCCTGATGGAGCCAGACCTCTGAAGCTGGGACGGACACATGGAGACCTCTGCCAGCAGTGAGTTGCTTCTGCTGTTGATGGACCCTGAGCCCTGGAAGTGAGGAGCCATGGGGAGATCCCTGCCAGTGCCAGGATTCTGCACCCACTGACCTGTGACTTCGTGAGTCAGAAGGAGACTTTATGGGCTAGTTTCAGATACATGGGTTAATAACGGACATGTGACTTTGAACTGGACTTGGCTCAATATCCTGTTCCTCTTGTATATAAACCTTTTCCTCATATATATATGCGTGTCTATGAAATTTGTTCCTCTAGTCTATCCCGACTAACACATTTATGTAAGAGAACAGAGTTATAATAGGGTTTTCTAAGTTATCATCTTCATGGATTTGAATGATGCTCTTGGTGATGAAGAGCAAATGGACCTCGGACTGCCAGATGAGTGAGCCAATCTGTTAGAGGAAGTACATCCAGAATGCTTGGGGAGAGATGTCATCTCTGTATGTAGGATGTGTTATCAGGAGAGACTTGTCCCTGGAGAAGAACATCAAGCTTGCTAAGAGAGAATGTCTGTGAAAATGAGTAGGGTCATCAACATCATGGATTGGCACAGTGGCTGCAATAATGGGCTGAGACATGGCAACGGTTGTGAGGATGGTTTCATCCTATTGTACAGAGGGTCTCTATGATTAGAAATCAACACGATGGTACCTACCAACAAAACAACAACGATCTTTATGGATGCTGTTCAACAGGGACTTAGTTCCTCTTTTTGTTTTAAAGTTGGTGTCATGGGCAGCTTCACTCCTATGACCTATATGGTTCCTCACATTCTGTGTTTCTCAGCTTTAGTTTGCTTTTGTTACCTCTTTGTATGTATTGGTATCTGGATGATGTTGTTGTGTCTCTCATCTCAGGTTATTGGCTGATGTCATTGGTTGTCTTTCTGAAGGATCCCCTTTCATATTCTACAAGACTTGGACAGTGTTTACTTTCTTATCTTGTGCTTATCTGAGAATGTCTTTGTTTTACTCTAGGTTTTGAAAGAGAGTTTTGCTGAACAGATGACCCTTGGTTGGCAATGATTTTCTTTTTTATACAAGCCTTTCCATTGCCTTCTTGCCTGCATGCTTTCTAACAAGAAATCTGCACTTTTTTAAATTGGTGCCCTTTTATACATGATGTTTTGTTTTTCATGAGTGGCTCTCAGAATTCTTTATTTGCTTTGGGTTTCTAGAATTGTCACCTGTGTTTGTTTCATCTGGTTTCTGGTCTTTTCAGTGTGTAAATGGACAGCATAGCATGGTGTGTTCCGCTAAGCCAACGTCTTAGGGAGTCTCTCCCATGGCATGTTAATTGAGTGCTTTTTGAGATTAGATTACCAGGCCTTTCATCCTTATCTGGGAGCTCCACTTCAACTTATGCAATGTCATAGCAATGCTCAAGCTGCCAGTAACAGGTAAGTGCTTGCGTTACATGAGGTGCATTGACTGGGAATTGAACCCAGCTCGTCTGCATGGAAGGTGGAGGTGCAACCACTGAAGTGCCAGTGCCTAGCACATTGCTGTTAACTGCCCTTGGGTAAATTCTATTTAGGGAAATCCCATGTGTGCAGAGTAGAGCACCTCTGTAAGGATTTAAGCCCATTGCCTCTCAGAAATAAATTGCCAGGCCAGTGTTCTGAGGCACATCTGGGTGGACTTGAATCACCAACCTTTTGACTGATAGTTGAGCACTTAGTCATTTGCACCCCAGACAGTGACTCAATACTTGGGCTCTTCCTGGTAGGGTAGTAGGTGCTTGTGATGGCAAGGACTTTGGTTTGACCCCCGATGGGTCTGCTCGTTTTGCTGAGACCCCTGGCCCAGATCATCCCCTTAAATCACTATTGCCCTCACCGGTGTAAGGTATGGGTAAAGGCATATGTGTAGTTCTATTTACATCAATTTCCATACTACAAAAAGCAAGTATAAAGATTTGTATTCTTCAGGTGTTGGGTCAATAGATTGATCCTCATGTACAAAACATGACCAGTTTCACCATCTTTTAGAGAGGTGCAGACATTTTTTCCTTTCTTTTAAAGTGCAGGCCTATTTATTTGCATTTGGTTTGTTTCAGCATGAAGTATGTGGACTCTGTGTCTCAGTGTCTGGCTTGGTCAACAATGAAAGTCCCCCTTTCTCATTTTGAAAGGCTCCTTTGTAAGCAGCCAACCAGTTCAAACTCAGATGTCATCCCATGATTACATAGTTTGGATGTTTGGTTTGTTGAAATAAGGTTAATTTTAGCCCACCTGTTTTCTGAGAGAAAGTTCTAAGTGGGAGAGAGATGAATAAATTGACTTGATCTATTTGCAATGTTTAATGTTTAACCTAGAGCATTTCTCTCTAGGAAACTTTTTTTTTTGGCATCACTGCCCTCTGGTGGTCGTAGGAGCTACCCAGTGCTGCTCCTTAGAGTCATTATTGGATTTGAACTGCCACAGCCCCGCACTCAACCACTTACGCCACCAGGGCTCAGCCCTAGGAACCTTCTAATGGCAGTCATTTTCTCCCTCTTCCAACAGTAAGGATTTACAAGTTTGAATGTCTATGAAGCTCCTGTACATCTTTGTTGTTTAATATTATACAACTTAAAGTTAACTGGCTAGCAGCGCACGGACTTTAAAAGCAATCAGTTTGTGTATTTTAACAGTTTCACTGGCATACAACTCACACATCATACATTCCAATAGTCCATTCTCATTCTTAATAGTTGTGCAGCCATCACCGCAATCAGTTCCAGAACATTTCTTCTTCCCTGTACTCATTGTTGTTAGCACCCCATTTCCTGCCAGCCTCCCCTGCCGTGTCCTTTTGAAACTTTTAATCTGGTGGGTAACCCTAATCTGGGTTCCATAAACAGAAAAACATCAAAATCAAGACAAAGCACAAGCAGATGGACCAATAGCAATAGAATTAACCTGATTAAAACTTAATAGAAAACAACAGGAAATATTAAAAACTGGAGCAATTATCCATTGAGTTGAGAAAGAGCAATGACTAAGTGTCACATTTTGACTTAACTGCCCCATGCAGTAATCCACTCTGCAGTGTTGCTCATCTGATAACAAGGTCTTTCCCATCTCTGGTCCGGAGTCAGAAGAGATTCATCAGAGACTTAATCTGCAGAAGAGTTCTTGAGAACGGGCTTTCGATTTCCACTGTCATTCTGCAAGTATTCAGAATTCATTCTCTAATATAATTCCCTCCTCTGGATTTAGATTTTACTTTTTACAATTCTTGGATCACACAGGCTGGTGTGCTTCTTCCATGTGAATTTTGCCAATATTTCTTTTTAGATGACTGCTTGTTTTAAGACAAGTTTTTAAGTACCTAAGATGTGATTTTCTTCTGCAAGCTGGGTGCCGCATGCTTTCTTCACCATGCTTTGCTACAGCACCCATGTCTTCAGTGATGACATCATTGGAGGCGGAGTAGGGCCATGGTACAGATACTTTTTATAGAACAATTGTTCTAATATTAAGGAAATTACATTTTGTAAATTACATGATGGTAGTCAAATCACAATATTGACAGTCTAATTTCCTATGACTTCAACTATGACTTATGGTCAGAGTAGAACTGTGCTATATATATATATATATATAAATATAAATATATATATATATTTAATGGTTGTGATTACTTGCAAGTTGATTGTCAGTGTTTTCTTTTGAGGTACATCTAGGTAGCCTCAACTCCTAGTCTTTCAGTTTACTTCTGAGCACATTAACCAGTTCCATAGAGCCAGATTTTCTTTCTCTTCTTCTTTGTTTCTTTCCTGCCCGCCTTCCTTATTTCCTTCCTTTCTTTCCCTTTCTTTCAATTCTCACAGCAAGCTTATGAAGTAAAAGTGTTATTTCATCAAGGAGAAATTGGATGACTAAGATATAGTCCCGCAGTACTTACAGTGAAGAGGGATTGCATGCTAATATGTCGTGTATTAGTGCAGAGGGAATTATTTCCTACCTAGTTAATGGAGTTTAATTGATGATGATCACTCAAAGTCATTTTGTGCTTTAAAGGAATGTTTGTCATGTGCAGACCTTTATTTCTTTATTATGCTTTGATTTGATAATGCTAGGAACAAGAAGGACTGCAACAAGGACAAATTTATAAAATGAACCCAGAAAAGTATAATTTTAAAAAATGCTCAATAGTTTTCCTTAATAAGTAATCATTAGTTAGAAAATCTTGCCTGGAGTTATTTTGGTGTTATTCTCAATTGACTTTTTAAAATAAAACTTTTGCTAATAATATTCCCTACAGGACCAGATATTTATGTTCAATGTTTCCAATACAGTACTTGAGATGACTTTGGCATGTCTGCTTATAAAAAGGCTCCCATGGGAATCACAAACTATTTTTACATGGAAATTTACTACAGAGTGTGAAGAGATTAGAGAAAGAGATATTGATTCAAGAACTACAGAATCAATTTGCCTTTCTCTCCATGTCGCCCCCCCTCACCCCGCACCCTCCCACTCCCTCTCGTCACTTGTTTACTATGAAAGGACCTTTCAGTTCCTTTAGCTATTCTGACAAGATGCTTCCAGTAATATCTACCAAGTTCCCAGGAATATAAAACAACTCTCAGGATGGAGTGAAGGAAGGTAGGGAAACATATGTTGAAGACACCACCCCCCTCCCCCGACCCCTCCCCCCCCCCCAATTCCGACTTCTCAATCGGGTCTCTCTCATTCTTCGCCTAAAATGTGGACATAATAATACATTCCATATGTACTTATTGTAAGAACATATTTTCTCTGACACACACACACACTGCCATTAAGTCAGTTCTGACTCATGGTGACGCTATAGATAGCAAGGACTGCCCCTGTGGATTTTCCAAGACTGTAACT
>PVJH01040590.1:0-15596 GCA_004026705.1 Nesogale talazaci
GAGGCCCTTGGTGGCCCTGGGCTGACGCTGAAGAGGGCCTGCCCTCCCCGGCTGTCCAGAGAAAACCTCCATGAACCAGAACTCCGGGCAGCCGAGTGCGGTGGGGATGAAGATGGGGCGGACTCGCCAGCAGAGCTGACCTGGATAACCTTGGTCACGGCCACTCTGGCGCTCAAGCTTCGGGTCCCTCCTTCAAGCAGCCCACTCCCCCAGCCCCCACGCCCACTCGCACCCCCCTCCCTCGCCGGCAGTGAGAAGGCGGCGTCGGGGGACCTGTCAAGTGGAGCTGCGGTCCCAGAAAACAACTGCAGAAACCGCACATGCCTGAGGCTCGCTCTGCAGGGGGGATCATCGGAAGGGAGGGGCACGCCCTGGCCCTGGCCGAACTTATTTCTGGAGAGTGTGCTGGCGCGGCCTCAGTGTGCTCTGGCACCGGCCCCCGGCTTGGCTGTCAGCGGACACAGGGTGTCCAGCTCCCCGACCACAGAGAGGCCTATGAGGTCTGGCCAGTGGGCAGCGGCGAGTCAGCCAACTCGGGCTCCCCGTGCCACCTGCCTGGGCAAACGCCCCGGCCGGAGTGGGTTTTATGGCTCCCCGGACGCCCTGTCATCCACAGGCAATTAAACAATGTTTGTTTAACTTGATTTCATTACCCACTGGCGCTGTGGAAACAGACCCTGTGCGGAGGCTGGTTTGGCCAAGACCTAACCTAGGCTCCGCCCCATTCACACTGCACTCAGCCCCGCCCTGCCGTGCTCAGCCCCGCCCCATCGTGCTCAGCCCCGCCCCACCGTGCTCAGCCCCGCCCACTTGCGCCTCTGCTTCCCTCCCAGGATGGGGGCCTGAGGGTGACTTGACGTTCAATGCTTCCCAGTATTCCTGCTTGTTTCCCGCCTCCTTCGCATCCCGCGCGGGTCTTTTCCTGGCCTCGAGGATGCAGGAAGGGCAATTCATCAGACAAGCTGTCATTCACGAAGAAAGAATGCCGTATGAGGATGGGAGGGAGGTTGGTTAAGCACCTGCAAAACGCAGATGACACAACCCTGCTGCTGGAAGGGAGGAGGCGGCTGAAGCACCGGCCGAAGAAGATCAAGCATTGCAGCCTTCATGCAGCATGCACACCACTCGAGGCAACGAAAACCAGTGGCCTCACCCCTGGACCCACAGGTCGCATCATGACAGACGCAGAAAAGGGTGACGTTGTCAAGGATTTGGTCTTGCTTGGCTCCACAAGCAAGGCTCAGGAAAGCGGCAGTCAAGGGTTTGTGGTACATGGGGGTCAGTCTGTGCAAAAGACCGCTCTAAAGTGCTGGAAAGCAAGGGTGTTACTTCAAGGGTTTGGAGCGTGGTTGAGCCGAGCCATGCTATTTTTCCATCACCTCAAATGCCTGGGGAAGTTGGGCATTGGATGCGGAAGACCCACAAATGTACAACTGCATTGGAATCATGGTTCCGGCGAAGGATATTGAACGTGCCACGGACTGCCAAAAGAACAAACAAATCTGTCGTGGAACCATTAAGGCCGGGGTGCTCCTTAGAGGCCCGGGTGGGGAGACTCTGTCGCCGTTTGGGGATGTGCTGTCAGGAGAGACCAGTCCCTAGAGGGGCGGCGGAAAAAGAGGAGGACCCTGGACAAGACGGATGGACATTGTGACTGCAACACTGGGCTCAGACAATAGAAGGTTGTGGGGGCCTGGCAGTGTGAGGTGGGGTCACCAGGGGCCAGGACTGGCTTGATGTCACCTGATGACAACAGGTCACAGGGACAGAGGCCAGGGTTGGGTTTATCTACCAGCATCTGAATATCAGAAGTGTGTCTCGGTAGGCAAGACATTTGGTGGTGGGTTGGGGGAGGGGGGGTAAGGTGGGAGTAGAAGTGGGGGCACCCTGGCTTGGGTGGGGGGCAGGGGAAGGGACTGCATGGTGAAGGGGCGAGAGCAAGAGCCCTCAGTCTAGTCTGCCATTCTCGCTGTGAACCTCAGTTTCCCCACTTGTCAAGGGAGGGGTTGCACTAGCTCCACTCCAAGGGCCTCTGACTCCAGGACTTTGCTCCTGTCCCATGTCTGGGCCTTTGTCCCTGGCTCTGCCCACCCACCCACTCCCAGCAGGAAAGTCTATTGGCAGGCCAACACTGCTACTGGTGATTGTTCTGCACCCAGAATTCAAGATCTGCCCCCCCACTCCACCCCCACCCCCCACCCCACATTCACACACACATTCCAGTACGAGGCTTTCTTCCGAAACGAGGGGCTTCTCTGATCTGGAAATTCCAGACACACACTGAGTCGACCATGGGTTCTGACCAGGGGCCAGCCCCTGCAGGCTGAAGGGCATGTGAAGGGAGCACAGAAGGGCTGCTCCCCAGGCCCAGCGGTGAGGCTCCCGGGCAGGACAGAACCATTAAACCCCACCCCTCGCTATGTGCAAGCTCCTAGAGAAAACCAGGGTTCTCAACCACTTCAGCCCAGACTTTAATTGAGGAGCAAGTTGGCAGGCAGGATTCTAGCTCCTGGGCGATTCCTGGGATAACATCGGTGCTGGGAGAGTGGGACGCAGCTCTGACCCGATCTTGAAAGCTACGCAGATCAGATAGCGAACTCTGGACTTCCAGAAAATTGCCAGGTCTCCAAGAAGCCAAAGCTACCTGGTCCAGCTGTGCATGCTACTTGCTCTGTTATCAGACTGTTCGCTGTCTGTGGACCGAACGGAAAATCTGACGGGGTCTGTTGGAGGAGAAGGTGGACGGAGGTTAGACAAAGAACCAGCACCTCCACGGAGAATCCAGAAGAGAAAGAGAAAGCCCAGAGGAGATGGCACTTAGCACGAAGGCGTCAGGGTCCGACAGAAAAGGCAGCCAGTAGACAAGCCCGACCATCAAAACCAGAATCCCCCGCCACCCAGGCAACTGGGATGTACCGTCGACCTCCCAGGGCAGAGTGGAGCCACGCTGCAGAGTCTGGATGCCAGAGGGCGCGCAGGGAGTGGGTCGTTTTTCCACCATGCCCTTCCTTGTGATGTGAAAACACTTACAGCATCGTGCTTGCGCTTTGCTTGAAAGAGAGAAGGTAGGAATGAAAAGGGCTGTCAACTCCCTGCCCTGGAGCAGATGCCGACTTGCCAGCGACCTTACAGAGCAGGGTAGAGATGCCCCGAGAGTTTCCGTGTCTGTAACCACTTACAGGAGTAGAAAGGCCCGTCTTCCTCCCTTGGAGCGGCCGGTGGTTTTGAACTGGAGACCTTGAGGATTCCAGCCCAACGAGTAACCACGACATCACCAAGGCTCCTCCAGGGAAGATGGACACACTAGGAATCATGGTGGTGACAGCGTGGCGGTGGGGATGGTAGGTGAGCAATTTACTGCTTGTCTGTCAGCAATTTCCAGGCCTGGGATCTCACCCAAGCTCGGCATCAACTCACTGACAGGCCTGAGGGGCTCCCTGTGCCACATTGGGGAGCCTCCCCAGGCAGAGACACGGACTCCTTATCCCACCCTCTCCTAGCCTGCCATCCCCGCAGAAGACCAACCTTCCTCTGCCCTCACCCGAAGGAGGACACAGGCCAGAGGAGCCAGCCCTGAGCCAGCCGCTCGACCGATGGCCCCATTTCACAGGTGGAAAAACCGAGGTCCAGCAAGGCGAAGCACCTCTGTCTCCCAGTCAGAAACGGACCAGGAAGCCCATGCTCCCACGTGCTCAACCGCGTAGCCCCTGACCCACGCTGGCCGATGCTTCCTGCGCCTGCTCGACTCCAGACCCCATGCTAAGTGAGGCCTGCCTGTGCTCCGGCTCACGGACTCGGGAGGGGCCGGCCGTCCACAGAGGAGGGAGTGGACCAGGATCCCCCAGCTCACAGTGAATGAGGGGTGGAGCCAGACACCACCTCCCACCTCCCCACACTTCCACCTGACCTGACCCTGGCCACCTGGCCCAACAGACCTCCCTCAGCCTCTTGGAGTAAGTGCCCGGAACCAGTAGGAGCAGGAGCCCTGGTGGTGTAGTGGCTGAGAGCTGGGCTGCTAGGTGCAAGACCGGCAGTTTGAAACCACCAGCTGCTCCATGGGAGAAGAAAGAGGCTTTCCAGCCCTGTAAAGAGCTACAGCGCCAGGAACTCACAGAAGCCCTTGCCTCCTGTGCTGTGATATCCCTTCGAGTCTGCACTGATGTAATGGTAGTACATTCTAGTTTAACAGCTCCTAGCAGGTGAGATTTCCCAGAGTCCACCAGGGCAGCCACATCTCTTTATTCCTGCCCCCTGGGGGTTCCAGCTCAGTCCTGCACTCTGAGGCTCTGGTGTCCTGAGGCTGGCCCCAGGGGTAGCTGAGAAGCCTAAGGAGGCCCAGGAGGCTCCACGCCACACTGACCTCTAAAGAGCCATTTGCTCCCGTCATCGCAGACAGACGGAATTTCCCTAAGCCACACACTCCAAAGAGGAACAATACGAAAGACAATTCTTTCCTTCTGCCTCTTCTGTGGCACCTGCTAGATGCCAGGGCAACGAACCCCATGGGGGGCTGGATCGCCCACTGGTCCCCCCAGAGGACAGTGCCTGCTAGTCTACTAGTGAGGACGGTGGGACGCAGAGAGGTTCGGCAGCATGCTCAAGGTTATGCAGTCACGCAGAACCCAGCAGGTGAACTCTCGGAGCTGGTGGGGGGGTGCCCCCCTGAGAGGAGCCGTGGGGGGGGGGAGGGGTGAGTACTCATTGGGCCAGGATCACCAAGGTCTGAAGATTAAAAGCACCAGCCACTGGTGAAAGACGGGGCTGAGTGGCAGTCTGGGAAACTCACAGGGGTCGCTCGCTCCTGTCCTGTGGACTCGCGAGCAGTTGGCATCGACTCAGTGACAGTGCGTGAAGTCACGTTGACTCTAGCACGGAGGCCCTGGTGGGGACCATTTCTTGTGTCTGTTTTCCCTATGGACTGAGAACTCCGTGAGGGCTGGGGCTGTGTCTCCTTCATTCGTGTTTGCTGGAAAACTGGAGGGCAAGAAGCCTAGTCCCTGCCCTCACAGGGGTTTGTGAAGATGCCCAGGCATCCACTCGGAGAGCCAGCAGTGCTGCCCCTGGGGAGTGATCGAACTGAGGGTGGGAGGGTCCTTCCTCCTGCATGGCTTCAACCCCTGCAGGGGTTGACCCTCGTCCTTCCGAGCACCGTGTCCTTCTCCAAGGACCGGTCTCTCCTGATAGCATGTCCAAAGCATTTGAGATGAAGTTTCACCAGCCTCTCTTCGAAGGAGCATTCTGATGGCGCCTCCCAGAGGGACTCGCTGTTTTGGTCAACCGAGGTAGATACTCTCCCGGACACCATTGTTCCAAGGCATCCATTCTGTGTAGTCCTTCCGCCCTGACTGTTCAGCAATCCCATGCACAGCGGGTGACTAAACACACCGTGGTTTGGGTCAGATGCCCGAGCAGGAACTCAGAACGAGTCCTCCAAAGTCCCTACGTCTCTCCCTAACGATTCCTTACTTCTGATGGCCTTGCAGTAGGGGGGGGGGGCGGGGAGGGGGAAGGGTTGGACAGTCTCATGAGCAAGTGAATCAGTTGCCAATGATCTCATTCTACTCGATCAATAATCAACGTCTAAATAAGCAGGCATTCAAAAAAAAAAATCAGACCAACATATGTAACCAGGTAAGCTGACTACAAAAGACTTCCTTAAAGTTCCAGATTGCTTCGATGACCCAGGTGCCTCTGACCCTCCTCCTGAATCACCCGATGTGCAGGTAGAGATCGGAGCGTGAGAAAGGAAGACCAAAGAAGTGATGATCAGTTCCGTGTTACCTGCCACAAGAAAACCCTGCCGGGGTGAGTCCATGCCTTCGAACTGCCCTGTGAGCCGAGAACATTGACCATGCCGTGAGTCTGTCCAAAAATCAAACTGTCTTAAAAGAACGCACTCACGGGGCGGAGCCCCCGTGGCGCAGTGGTTGTGCGCAGGACTGTGGCCCATAGGGTTGGCAGTTCATATCCAGCAGCAGCTCTGCAGGAGCAAGACTGGGCCTCCCACTCCCACCAGGGTAGTGATGCCCACACAAAAAAAATGCACTCAGAACACTCCTCAAGAGGGAGCGTGACAAGACCCCGGCTGGCTCACCTGTCACTGAGAAAGACCCACCACCAGCAAAGGGCATCCTGGATGGTAAGAGAGAGGGCATGGTTGGTAGGAGGTCCCAGAAAATGAAATACCTCATCCGTCCATTTGGTGAACTGACCCTCAAAGCCCAACGGCGACCCCCAATGTATCAGTGATCACAAAGATGGCTCTAGAATGGGCCACATTTCCTTCAATGGCACACACACAAGGTGGCGCCACTAAGAACAAAGACTGGACCTCCCACGTGAGCCGGTGCTGAGAGCGAGCCCTGAGAAAACAGCATGAGCTTGGGTTCTGGTGCCGGTGCTGCTCAAACGCTGGCTGGGTCACTGGGAGCTGAGTTCTCGGCGGGGGAAGCACTCAACTCCCAGGTGTGTTGGGTGAATCTAATTTTCTTTGGCAGGACTGCCAACAGGCTGTGGAGTGGCTCCTCTTCAGGCTGCCCGAGGCTGGCTGAAGTTCCCAGGAACCAATGGCAGGAGCCTGCTGGCCGGGCAGGACCCCAGCCCTGCAGAAGACCACCCTTCTGGGCACCTGGATTGGGCCCGGAAGGTGGCCCCCACAGCCCACAGCTGGGATGCTTGGAAGAGAGCAACTGGACTCAATCCGCTCCGTGGTGAGATTTCAAGGCTTCCAGGAAGGTCTCTCGGGACTTGAAGGGGATTTGGGCACAACCAAGACAAGTGGTCCTGCCTCAGCTGCTGTTTCGGGGAGCGAGGACGCTGGGTAGGTCATCCCTCCATCTGGTTTTCCTTTAAGGGTTCAGGGATTCGGCTGCTTCTCCGGGGTGGATGTCTGCGTCTCGTGTGGTGCGTCTGAAGTTATTGTTTGAAGTGCTCTGACCCGCTTTTCCTCACCCGTACAGAAAGCAGAAACATGCCCAGGGACCCACAAAGCTGGCAGCCCGCCCTGCCTCCACCTGAAAGATGACACCACGGGCAGCCCAAGGAGATGGATGTGGCGATGCTCATCCAGGGTGCTACTGCGCGATGTCACTGGAGAAAGACTCTCTGAGGACAGACTTCCAAGTCCAAGGTCAAGGTTTGGGGGCTTATCTAACCAGTTGACAAGGAACTTCCAGAGCTGAGGGGGTGCTGCCTCGCTTTGAAGGGGACTGCTGAGCTCCGAGGACTGTGAGGGGTACCCATCACCTTAAATCCAGTGGGCATCTGAAGGAGACAAGCTCTTGCTTGGAATGGAGGAGAGGTCCACAAATCAGAATCAGGAAGGGGGGGGGTACCTTACCAAAGACTGGAGCTTGGAGGTGGGGGGCATATATGGAAGTCGAATTTAAGACCCAAAGACAATGTCCGTGAAAGCGGTGGGTGTTGTGGTGATGAGGAAGAAGAGCTCTGGTGGTGTGAAGAAGCCCTGGGGGCTGGCTCTGCACCTTCCTCTATGGCCATGCCACTCTGAGCAGGGCCCTCCCCCTCCCAGGGCCCTCATTGTTGCCAAGGCAACAAGCATGCATGCAGAAAACAGCACAGCAACAGTTGACCAGGTGGTGGAGAGACCGGAACTCTTGCCCATTGCTGGTGGGAAAGCAAAATGGCAGCTCGCAATGGAAAACCGTGGCCGGGGTCCACAGAAAAGGTAGGTATAGAAGTGTCACATGGCCTCCGAGGTCTACACCCTGCAGGATTGAGAGCAGGGGCTCCAACAGGGATTCATACGCCAATGTTCATAGGGGACTTAGTCCCAGTCACCAGAAGGTTGAATGGAAACAACCCAAGTATACAACCACCTGAAAGAGCACTGACACGTCCCCCCTTTATCTCCCTTCCAAACCGGCTACAATGTATTCGAATCACAGAGAGGCACCTGAGCAGGGTTTTAGTAGTTGCTTGCTGGCTTAAGGGTCTGGCCGTGGAGACCATGGGGAAGCTCCACGGTGCTCCAGCCTCCACGGCTTCACTGACGCCACAAGGATCGTCAAGGCCACTTGTTGGGGCCTCATGGAGAGTCAGAGAGAGTGCACAAGAAGCACAGGATGCACCTCTGAGCAAAGTCTAGCTATGACCTGCACTGCCGGGTCTCCTAACAAATCTCTTCCACGATGGTCAGGTCAGGTAGGGTCTTCATGTGACCTCACCCCACTGTTTCTTTGTACCAAAGGGAAAACAGATCGTGGGGGGATACGTGGCTAAGAGCCACAGCTGGAGGTGGTGGCACACCCAGGGCTAACACCCAATTCTGGGTGTGCATTTTGACCCTCCGCACTCCCCTGCACGCAAAATGAGCATTTCTCCTGCCACAAGTCATTTACACTATAGTAAGAAGGAGTTCTTACAGTACCACTGAAGGCAAAATGCTTTCCAAATCACGTTCCCAACAACCACCTTGCCTTCAGTCTTCCCGGGAGCCCTGAAGGAGATAACGGTATTCCCACGGTTTAGGAGAGGCAGCGAGGAAGGGCAGTGGACAGGGATCCAGCCCTGCCGGACCCATTGCTTCTTTGATCAGTGTGATAGGTAAGCTTGTTGTGCCAACATGGCCAAACAAGAAAGGGGAGTCTGTTGTGACAACATGGCCAATGAACACACGTAAGATCAATTGAAGGGCGGAGACAGAAACGGCTCAGCGAATCCCGCCCTTGTTCTCTTGCTCTCGGATCTTCGGACCAGCCGGCTGCCTTGTTCGTCCTGTGCCAGGATCTCCAAGTGACACTGCCCGTGGGACACCTAATCCGTGGACTGTGTTGCTCTGAGTTGAGGTTCCTTCAAGCCCTGCTTCGCCATGCTCCTGGAATAGACATCTCTTGAGCTGGGGACTGTCAGACTCTGTCATCTGGCTGACTGTTGGTGACCTGCTTTGCTGTTTGCTGCTTGTGGCCTGATAGCCTGAATTGCTCTACAGAGGTCTACTCAGTAGCCCTCAAGACTCCAAGGACTGCCAGTGTACTAGCTGTCTCACGGAAGTGAGTTGCATCGAGCCATTTGTACTACTTTATAGCTTCTTAACTGTTTCTTATGTTAGATATCTTTCTATCTATATAAATATATAGAGAGAATTATTAGTGCCCTGGTTTTGTTTCTCCTGTTCTAACACAATCAGTGGCTCCACTTGTGCACAGGTTGGAGGAAGAGACTAGAACCACTCCAAAGACTAGTCTGGAGGAGCATGGGAAGGTTCTGCTGCATGTGCAGTTCCCCCCCTATCCCCCCACATACACCCCAGGCAGGGCTGATCTCCACAGTGGTAGCTGCTGGGAACCCTGCCGGACCCACCAAGTGGCAGATGGGAGAAGGCTCAGGCCAGAAGAAGAGTCCTTGTGGGGGACATTGGGAAACCGCCAAGGCCTCCTCTCTGCTCACAGCTGGTCTGCAGGTTTGGAGGAGGAGGGAAGGGAGGCTTGGTCTCCCTTTGACTGCCCTGAACCTGAGGGATATGGTGGAAAGCGAGGAGCATGATGGGGAGGCGCAGATCTTCTTGGAGTAATACAAATCATCATATTACCCTAAGACCCTCTCCCCTCGCTCCTGGCCCCATCTCTCAGCAAGAAGCACATCGGTGGTTGGTGGCAGGGGCCCCTGACCTCAGCAGAGTCTGATGGAGCCGCGTCTAACAGCAGCTCCAGAGCGAGAGAGGGGTGGAGGGTGGGGTCGTGGAGGTGCTGGGTAAGCTTGGCTGCCCACAGCAAATTCCTTGCCCTTTGGCCAGCCTGAGCCGAGTTCCAAAGGGCAGGCAGAAGGAGGAACAGCTCCTCTTCCGGGGTCCTCCTTCAACATTCCCCGCACCCCAAAGTCTGAGGAGCAGCTGCGGTGAACTCTAAGAGCTCTGCCAGTCTGGCAGGAGTGCCCTGGTGCCTCCTTGTGGGTCTAATTTGCATTCTCCACATGACGAACACGCTAGGCATCTTTCCATAAGTTGTTCTTTGCATGTCATTTTATTTATTGTATACAGAATGTATACAATGAGAATGTACACAGAAAAACAGCCCGACCCAATGGTTTCTGCACGTACAGCCTCATGGCCTTGCGTAGAGCCATTCCTGCCCTCCTTTTCTTCGTGGTTTGTCCTGCGTGGACATGAATGCATGGCCCTCTTAGCTGCCTCATCTCATCTTTTGAATCGTTGTCATCAAACTGGTCTCATGTAAAAGAGAGCACTATGCCCGAGGGAGACAGGTGTTGACCAGTTAAGCCAAACCAAGGTTCAGTTTTAAGAAGACTTGGGAGTTTAAGGATGATTTTAGCGCAGTGGTTTCTAGGGCTCATCCACCCTTCATGGATACAGAAAGGCTAGAAGTCATGAAAATGTTAAATTCTGTACTGCAGTTCCACCCCTCTGATCGGGATTTTTGTGTGTGTGATCTTCGATCATAATGGCCAGGAGTGGTGGCTGGGAACCCTAATTCTGGTCCCATGACAAAGGAGGCAGTTGTTCCCTCCAGGAAGGTGGTTGGCCCACACCCTCCATTTCCTCCTCCTGATACTGACGCTCCTTTCTCTCTTCCTCTGGGAGAGCAGAGCAGTGCTTATCCCTTCAAGGACAGCTTGCAAGCTTCTAAGACCCCAGGCCTTCAAAGCGAATGAGGAGATGGGACAGAAGTACTAAGCCCACGATTAGCCCAATTACTGATGCTGTGACCCTAAACTCCCAAATCAAGGAACCAAATCCCTCCAGATTTTGGCCATAGGTAAGTAGCCTCAGCAGCTGCTTTTTTTTTAAATTAATTAATTAATTTATTTATTTTCCAATCATTTTATTAGGGGCTCATAGCAGCTGCTCTTTAAAAAAATAAAAATCATTGTGGTAAATGTATCTCGTGCACCACTTCTGTCACTTCAACATTTTACATTTTATGAGTGTACAACTCATGTCCGGCAACGGCGATCGCTGGCAACCATACCCTTTACCATCACCCCATACCCTTCCTTTCCATTCATGATACGCACTAATAAACTGTGATATCTATACTAAGCCAAACTCCCTGCCATCGAGACAATTCAGGTGCCTGAGGACCTGCTAGGACAGGACAGAACTGCCCCTTTGGGTTTCCAGGACGCTAACTCTTTACAGAGGTAGAAAGTCTTATCTCTCTTCACTGGAGCAGCTGGTGGTTTCAAACTGCTGACGAATGCATAACCACTATGCCACCAGGACTCTGTCCATCGTCCTTGACTATAAGTGAAGTCATACAATGGTGACCCTTCTATGGTTTCACTTCCTTCATGCAGCACCTTGCCTTCCAGTTACATCCCAACTGGAGCATGTGTCAAGACTTCATTTCTCCGACGGCATGAGTGAGTCTTCCCCTGAGTCCACTGGGCCAATAGGAACTTGTGGGAGGAGTTTAATCAGGTCACCGCTTGATGGGAGGGCAACCAAGATAAATGGCTCTGCAAGGCCCACTCCTGTGTCTCCTGCTCTCTGGTGATCGGACTAGTATGCTGCTGCTTTAGCGAGTCCTCTGCCTCAACTGTTTGCTGCACGACCTACGGGCTAAGCCAACCCGTGTTTCTAGAGCTTGATGCTTCTTTGAGACCTTCTTCACTATGCTGCTGGTGCGTACATTGCTTGAACTTGAGGTTGGTGGATCCTGTCGCTGGACATTGCTTCAGTTCAAGAAGCATCGGGGCCTGCCTAGCTAAGTTCCTGGGCGACTGGCTGTTGCTGACCCACCTGCTGTCTGCTGCCAGCAGGCAGACTGCCCGTCTTGCCTGAGGGAAGACTCAGATGTCAGTTTCTAAAACCCGGGACTTGGTTTTGTTTCTCTAGAAAACCCTTCCTAACACAACATCCACCCATCTGCTGATGGACATTTATTTAGCGTGCTCTTGCCTTGGAGCCAGTGTGACATGAGTCTCTGCTTTCCATGGGTCTTTGTGACATTGCTGGCCCCCTCTCTGTGAAGCGCCTGCCTGCTTCCTTGGCTCATTTTCCTATTGGATCGTTTTGTCTTTTTTTTTTCCTTATTGACCCCGAAGCGTTCTCTGTGTAGCTCTGATACCATCTCCAGGTCAAGGAAGACACGGCAAAGGCCCTGTCCCCTTCCGTCGTGTGCTTTCACACTGGCCACAGCGCCTTTTGTCACTGAGAACTTCCCTAAGCTGCACACCTTTGTCGGCTCCCGCTGGTCTTATTGCACAGAACCTCAGGGCCATGTTGAGTAGAAATGAAGAGAGCGGTCTTGGAATCACAATCATGACTTTAAAGTTGCTGAGAGCCACATCCTCCGCCCTCACCCACCATGGGTGGCTACAGCAGCAGCAGCAAAGCCTTCTGCTTCCTCGGACACTGCTTCCTGGAGGCTCCTGGGACTGCTGTAGCAACTCAGCTGTATGTTTTCAACAACTCTTCCACGATTTTGTCTTCATCTGCCATTGGGACAAGGACAGGATGAACCTTGGCTTTGTGAGTGCACAGTCTGGCTAGAATTGAACGTGTGTCACCTGGCCGTGCATCCTCAAAGAGTACACGTGGTGACATGGATGCCATCTAACTCCGTGGGCCACATGCAGGAGGACAAGGTCCTTGTCCTTGTCCTGGGGAAGTACACTTGGTGTACTTGAGCCAGGGCTTAGACCAGTTCTAAGATGCTTGGAATGCTAAGGGCTGGGTACTGCAGAGCCAGCTCTGAGGCAGAGTGAACCCCGTGCACAACAGAACAGAACCCTGCTCGGTCTTGTACCAGCCTCACAATTGATGTATTTCAGGATCCTGTTGCAGCCACGGTGTTTATTCATCTCCTTAAGGGTCTTCCCCTTTCTTGCCTGCCCTTCCTTCTTACCAAACAAGTCCTTTTCCAGGGCGTGGTCTCTCTGATGACATATGGAAGCACCTGAGACGAAGCCTTACCCTGCTCTCCTCGAAGAAGCACTCAGGACTTCTTCCAAGACAGATGTTTGTCCTTTTGGCAGTCAACAGTACTTTCCATTGTCTTCGCCTGCACCACCATTCAAAGGCACCTGGTGCTGCTTCTGCCCTCCTGATTCAGTGTCCAATACACACTCCATGTGGATACAAGGCCATTGACAAATGCCAAGGCTTGGATCAGGCGTACTTTAATCCTCAAAGTGTCATCCTTGCTGGTCAACATTTCAAAAAAAAAAATCGACCCAGTGCCATACATCACCGGATGTATGATGTATGATAGACCTCTCCTTGTCCAGATGGGAGGCAATGACCATTGCTGGAAGAAGGAAGGCAGGGACAAAAACTTGGTGTGGCAGGTTGGGCCTCCTTGTCTAATGTCAAAGGGAAGGAGCATTAAGATCAACAGCCCAAGGCTGATACCTAGGGCACACAGATCAGACAGGTCTCCACCCTCCAAACTCTTTATCTCCTGACATGGTGGAACTTAACTAGATTCATATATCACATGTCCCCCCCCTCCTTCAAATGAACAGATGCTTGCAGCTCTCTCTGTTCTGTCTGATTCCTACCACATCAGCAAAGGAAAGTCATTAAGGTCATGCACGTCATTAAGGTCAACTGGACTTTGAGGAGGGAGACCTTCCCAGTCGTATTTTGAGTGCTTTCCAACCTGTGGGGCTCATCTTCCAGTGCAATACTGGATGGTGTTTAGCAGATAGTCAAAAGATTTTCAATAGCCTGCCCCCTGAAGTAGACTGCCACATTCTTCTTCCTACTCTTAGTCTGTCAGCTCTGCTGAAACCTGTCCACTGTGGGTGCTCTTGGTAATGCAAGCCACATAATACGACACAGCAACAGAGGAACGGTCGGTGAGGGCAGTAACAGGGCACAGTTCATGATCAGGAGTGAATTAGATGCAGTTCTTTCATCTAGACAGCTTTTTCTCAGCCCTGCCCATGGACCTCTCTCTGAGCGTCAATATTTTGGCCCCTTGGTCCCTGGGACCTTTAACCCCTACCCTCCTCAAGTAAGTATTAGAAAGTTCTTTAGCTCTGCCATTAAGTGCCCAGAGACACCCCCCACCCCACAAGAATCTCAGTGCTGGCAGGGTTCTCCATGTGGCTTCTTAAGCTCCAGAGATCTGGCTCCATCCGCCTCTCTCCAAGTGTCTTCCCCACAGCAATGTCTCCCAGGTAGTGAGCAGAGAGAGTGTCTCCCACCTCCAACGAGGAAATACAGCCGAATTTCCCAGAATCCTCATGCTAAGGCCATGCCCACCACAGAGGCCTCACTGGCTGCATCCTGCTTGACAGACTAGCTCCACCCCTATACTCTTAATCCTCAAATGGACAAACGATTATATAACCACCACACTGGCCAATTCCCTTGTGAGGGTTATACACACAATATTTGCATAGTCCTACCCTCACTGGGGTATTGTGTCCCTTACTGATGTCATTAACAAGCTGTCTAATCCCCTTGGCTGGCCATAGGGTGGTATTTACATAGCCCTGTCCACTCATTTGGTGGGAGTCCAAGACCGTGGTGAGAAAAACAATCACATGAGCCATCTCACACCCCAGAAGGGATCTTCAGAAGAACACAGAGTCTGTCAGGGCCGGGGATAGGCCAAAGCCCAGGCCACATGGGCCACTTTCAACAGGGCTCAGGCCTTTGCAAGTTCCCAACTCTGCAGCTGTCCCCTCCAGCTCCCCGGGCTGTGACCTGCTCCCTGAATGAACATCTCAAATTCTCTGCACATCACCACCGCTGAGAGTGAAAACTCACTTTATGCTCGAAGGGTTCCTTCTGTACCTCCCAGCCCACCTCCCCATCTCTCTTCCTGTCCACAGCCTCGCTCCAGGCAGCGCTGACCCTTCCCATACTTAGCATCACGTGTTCATAAGGAAGGAGCCTTGTGGTGTCCTGGTTACACAATGGGCTGCATATCGCAAGGTCGGCAGTTCAAAACCATCAGGCACTCCCCAGCAAAAAAGATGAGGCTTTCTACTCCCGTGAAAGAAACCGAGATGGTTCTACTCTGTCCTATGATGAGTCTGCTTGGACTGGATGACAGTGGGTTGGGCTTGGGTGTTTGTTCCTAAGCAGGTGGCATCCCCACCCTGGGGATGTGGTCTTGACCCAAGAGTATAGGTCCCAAGCTAAATACCAAGCCCAGGGGCCCAAACACATTCCACTCTCTGTGAGAGGAAGGTGGAACTCCTTCCCAATTAATGTTCAAGCAGTAGAGACTGAGAGGAGATGGGAGTTAGCCAGGATTACCAAGCTGGTCCACAGCAAGACCTTGAACCCAGTTCTCCTGACTCTGGGGATCCTTCAACCCAGGGCCAGGAACCTGCAGTGGACCAGCCATCTCTCTCGGCAGGATCAAGAATAGCCACAAGGCTCCCATGAAACCAGCCAGAATCCCCAGACTGGGGAGTCTCATCCCTTCACGCCTGGGAGGGAGCCAGCAACCGCCAAGCTTTATGGCTTGATGATAGGGGCCAACCTTCAGGAATATTTTCAAGAGAGAAGCGTCCATCTCCAGCATCTGTCCTAAAAGGCTTTCTCCAGCTCGCTGGAGCTGATGAGTTTGTGGAAACTCAGCTGGGAATCCAGGCAGCTCTTGCAGACCCCTTTCCATTCAGCTGCTGGAGTCCTAGGGGGCCGGGGGGTAGGG
>PVJH01040591.1:0-15556 GCA_004026705.1 Nesogale talazaci
AGATGACCACCTTGCTCCTCCTCCTGGACACTGCAGGAAGGCAGGATGTCAGGCTTGTGAGGGCAAGCAGCTACTTCATTCTCTGCCTCAGGTGAACACAGGGAAAGGTCAAGGAAAGAGGAGGGTCAACAGGAAGTAAGCCTGCCTCTCCCAGGACATGGTGCTGGCCAGGGCCAGTGCCCCATCTGTGACCAGGAGGAGGACGGCACTGTCACGGGGTGGGCTTAGGTTCCGTGTGTAACCTGGAGCTGAGAGTGAGCTGGGTCATTTATTCGGCAATGCAAAGGCGAAGTTGGGCGAGGAAAGGTGTGAGGCAGTCTCTTGCCTGGCGCTCACCTGTGTCTCTTCTACCGCCTGCGCTCCCACACAAGTGGGCTTTGCTTGGGCTCTTTTTCCCACCACTAACTGGGGAGAGGGGGGAGTAGGAGGTGGGAGGGCTCGTCCCTCACCTCCCACAGCCTCAGCCTCCTCATGGGATCGCCGTGAGGACTTCACAAGCCCCTTGCAGTGCACCGGTAGTCTGACTCGCTTGAGGAGATTGCGTCTGTATCGTTACTGTTATCTTGCATCTCTGAAGCAGTGCCCTGGGCCCTGCTTGTCTACACATCGCGGACACTCAGGCTCGGGGCGACGTTGCCTCTGTCCTGCCTTATCCTTGGCTTGGACATGGGCCTCACGTCTACTGCCACGTTGCAATATCCTGTTGTCTCCCCAGCAAGACTCAGCTCAGGAAGGACATCAGAGGCGAAGGCAGAGATGGATGGAAGAGGAGGTGGGGAGACTCCAAATGAGCTGTCTCTCTCTCTCTCTCTCTCAGTGCTTTTGGCAGAGTTCTGTTGAGCCTCCTAAAATTGCAGGCCGTGGCCTCTCCTCTACAGACCCCCTTTCCCTGGAGTTCCTCAGGCTCTCTCACCCCTCCGCCTCAAGTCAAGTGTATGCTTCTGACGCCAGTCCCCCGTGCTCTGGTGCCAGCTCGCAGGCCCTGTCTCCTCTCATTGCTTTGTGGCAGGCTGACAGGGCGGGGGGCCGGAGCCCGGGGTCCTGACTGCTCAGCTCCCGGCGGCAAATAGAGGCGGATGCGGGGGCTTAGGCACCCCTCAGCTCTAGGATTCTCTCAGCCCAGCCTTTAATGGCTGCCAGCTTGCATAGACTGAGGGACAGCAGGCCCTGGAAGGCCAGAGAGCGAGTGGCAGTGGCTGAGGAGTGTGTGCGGAAAGCCTGCTGAGGGTCGGGCCTTCATCTGAGACCTGTGTGAGGGGAGCTGACGCTCTTATTCTCCCTGATAATAAGACAAGTCAGGAGAGAGGCACGCAAGGTGGTGAAAACCCCACCCGCACAGGTGTGTCTGTCTTGAGCTCCGGATTCCGTTCTGGCACCCCAAGACAGAGCATGCGCCCTGGCTGCCTGGGTGGGTGTGGGCATCCCTGAGCCCTTGGCACCCCGCCCCCCTTACATAGAATGATCTAGGGACCCTCAGACACAGAGGCTGCTGGAACAGATTTAGAGGCGCCCCTTGTTCTGCTCTGTCCTCCAAGGCGCTCAGTGCGCCCTCATTCAACAGGCCAGCGAGAATCCCCAAGGTCAGCCTCAGTGCTCAGCGTGGACCTGTCATGGCACATCTCCACTCTGAAGAGATGCCGGTGGCTTGTCAAACCTCCACCTGGATGGAGTCCATCAGGCCTGTCCAGCTGAAGACATGATGTCAAGGAAGTGCCCACTGTAGCCACTGATCATGGGAGGGTGACAACGGGGGTGGCTGTGCAGCCCCCCCAGGAGTAGTCCCGCCCCACCTTGGAGGAGGGCAGCCTTCCTTAAGCCGCCAGCCGACCTGGCCATTCTTGAGTGCTGACCTAGCGCCTAATATTGGGAGGCGGGCTTCTAGATCCTCAATGGGGCCCTTGCTAGGCTGCTTCTAGCACTGTCCTGGTCTTTTGCCTGAACCCAGAAGACTTGGCGGGGGTGCCCTTCTCTAGATGAGCTGACCATCACAGAGCATAAGCCTTGCCCTCCCCTCCCCCCCACCCGATACCTGACCAAAGGCGCATTCTGGCCTGTACAGCTTCAGGTGCTGTTGTGTAGGGAGGAAGAGCGGCCCTGAAGCCCTGTTAGACCTGGCCTTCAGTCCCCCGCACTTGCCAGTTCTCCTCTCTATGAAGTAGGAATAGTGAGTTCAGCATCCTCTGAGAGCTCATGTGGGTCTCATTTTGCTACCTAGGTTATAGTAAGTTCTCAGCAGGATCACCCCCCTTTTCATCGCCACGTGAAGCCTAGTCCTCCGACCCTCTCGGCGTCATACCTCACAGTCGGGAGAGGTAGCCAGGTGGCACTCCAGGGTTGCTCGGTGGTGAGTACACATGGAGGTGGCCAGGTGGGTCTCAGGCATCCCCTAGTGCAAGCTGCCGAGCATGAGAGCTGGCGTGAGCGTGGGTCCTACCCAGAATAGCGTTGGGAGCCCACAGGTCCCCTAGCACACCATTACCACACTGCGGGTTGTTGTGTGAAAATCCTTCTCAGTAATAGAAGATTCCTGAGTGAAAATGAATCCGCGTTATGGCATCCAGCAACTGGTGATGTGGTTGCAAATGAGGTTTTTGGGGATGCAGTGATGTGGCCCACCCTGGGCACTGTGCCAGGCGAGATCCCTATCCCTGTTGGGACATCTCATCTGATGCTGAGTCCTGGGAGGGTCTGGGCCTGGGCATGCGATCTCAGCCATGTCCCGCCAGAGCACGTTCATTTGTCAGTCTTCACCAGAGACGGGTTTTCTGGCAAGTGGGGAGAAGGTGAGCTTCACACACCGAGCCACTCCTCAATGGTCATATGAGCTTCGGGGCGGAAACTGACTCAGTGTAGGGAAACTGTTGCCTAGCCCCCCCCCCCCCCCAGCCGCATCTGTGTTCTGTCATTTTGCTTAGCTGTGGGCGATGATCTCTTTGAATGTTAAGTGCTCGTCAACAAAGCGGCCTTGGAATGTGCTTTGGCTGCGAGCCTGAGCCCTGACAGGCCCTAAAACAATGGGGTGCAGCTATCTAGGGACCTAAAGCGGAGGTCTCACTGCTAGGAAGTGGGAAGCCAGCCATGGTCACAGCACCAGTTAGAAATGGCTTTGGGGCAGAAAGTGCTTGGTTAGTGGGACACTGCCACCAGCCTCTGTCCAACATGAATGTGGGTGTCACTTGGCCCACTAACGAATATTTGGTCGATGACCGATCAGAAGTACAGAGGGAACGGAGCTGCCAACATAGACTCAGAGTGGCTGCTGAAGCCCAGCTCTCCACCCATGGTTCCACTCGCGAGTCCGTCCAACTCACTGGTCTGTTTGTCCTTCTAGCCAACAATTTCTCATTGTGCAGACCCACTGATGTTTCCTAGTGCCAAGCCCAGTGATGGGTGTGAGGCTAAAAGGCCTTGCCTCTGCCCTCATAAACCAGCGCTTACACTCAGGGCTGGCGAGGGTAACGAAATGCCAAGTGAAACCGCAAGGAGCCCTTGTGCAAAGTATTGTTAAATATATTAAAATATGAAGTCCCCGGGCTGAGCCCCGGTGGCGTAGTGGTTGTGCGCGGGACTGCAGCCCACTGGGATGGAGGTTCAATTCCAGCAGTGGGGCTGGGCCTCCTACTCCCACCCAGAAGCAGTGATGCCCACAAAAAAAAAAAAAAAGACATCAGGTTGGAAATCCTTGGGGGCAGTTCTGCCCTGTCCATTGGGGCCATTTTGAGTTGGAATCGACATGAAACCACTGATTTGGATATTTAATATACTTCCAAGTAAAGACAACTGAAATGTTAAAGTATTGGTCTGAAGGTTATGGTTCCTATATAATATTGTGGAATGTCTGTCTAAAGGACATTTAGGGACTTTTAATACATGTATAGTGTTACCAAAATGACCTAACTCATATCCTAATACATAGGTATTTGGTTCTTACCAGAATAGTGGACACACTGTACAAAACTAACCCAACTGTTTCTTCATTTCTTTTCTTTCTTTTTTTTTTTGATTAATTTAGTTGTATACTTTTGGGGCATCACTGTCCTCTGGTGGGAGTGGGAGGCCCAGCCTTGCTCCTGGAGAGCTGCTGCTGGATTTGAACTGCCAGTCCAGTGGACCGCAGTCCTGCACTCAAACACTACGCCACCAGGGCTCAGCCCTCTCCATTTCTTAATATGGGTGCATAGCACCTCCATTCTCCGCATGTGAATCAGCCGGAAGTGGCTGGGACCAGAAAGCCCGCACTTCCTGTGGAGGATGCACAGGCAGAGGAGGACGCGCTGAGTGGGAGCTTAGCAGCCAAGGAGGTCCACAGCCCTAGTGGCATATGGCCAGAGAGCAAGTTTGCTCCTAGGTTAAAGTGACCAGACGTCCCGCTTTTTAACAATTCAACAACGTCCCGTGGTGTCTTAAAATTGAAAGAAATATATTACAATGTGATTTTTGCATTCCATGAAAATTTTGTTGCTCTATATAACCAAATCTGGTCACTATCCTAGGTGCCAAGGCAATCTTCCACCCAGGTATTAGACAGGAGATCCCTTCTAGTGGACATGTGGGGTTGGAGGCTCACTGATACCATTTTTCCCTGTGAAGTACTCTTGCCTGTTCAGCGTGTGAGCCCAGCCATCCTGCCTCTCTGGCTCTCTCCCTTGTTCCAGCTTTCACCCAGCATCCCTTCTTGACACTGCAGACTCTCCTGTGTCTTGCCCAGGTTAATACATGCAGCCTTTGTTCTTGCCTTGCCTGCCTTTGACTATGAAACCCTGGGCTTAGCATGGTCTAATTCATGGTTTCTCAAATTCAACTGGGCCTGGGGGTAGGGTGCTTGTCATAAATTCCTGGTCCTAGTCAAGATCCCTGCGCCCCGGTCAACAGGGACAGGGATTTGATGTTTTCAGCCACCATTATAGTAAAAGCCAAGGAGGTTTTTCTTATCAGGAATTTGAGAAAACCCTTGGCGGAGTTTAGTCCTGGAGTTGGAGAAGCTTAGTTCAGGTCCCTGGCTTGTCAATGGGGGTGTGACCTTGGTAACTTAACTGTCTCTGAGATGTGTTTTCTCTGCAAAAGGTTAAAAGTAGTGCTTACTTAACAGCGTGATTGGAGGAAGTAAAAGGAAAGACATAGTTACAAAAAGTATCTTATCATGTTCATTCATCATGCATCAAGTCTTCTGCTCCAATGGGAGTGCCTCATTTTACCTGCTGCTTCCATGAGCATTGATTATGTACTCAAGCAAGTTGAAATTACGACAGCTATCTTTTCTCCGTTTATCACAATGTTGTTACCTATTGACCCAGGTGTGAGGACTTTGCTTTTCTTTATATTAAGTTGTAATCCACATTAAAGACTGTCGTCTTTGATGTTCATCAAGAGACGCTGTAAGTCTTCCTCACTTTCAGCAAGCACGGTTTTGTGAGCTGCATATCAAAGCCTGTGAATAAGCCTACTTCCAAACCTGATGTCATGTTCTTCATAGAGTCCTTAGTGACTCTATGTTTAAGAGCAAGTTTTAGCTTCTCTTCTGACATCCACTTTGATTTTTTTCTTTCTTTCCTGTCTTTTTAATGACCTTCTGCCCCTTTCAAATATGATGTTCTTGGCATGATTATATCATCCCAGAGTGTATTAGAGCTCCTGTCATTAGTGTTCAGTGTATCAAATCTGTTCTTGAGATGTTCAAGGCCGTGTTTTAGCTCTCCTGGACTTGTTTTAGTTTTCTTTAGCTTTAACTTGAACTTATTTGTGAACAATTGATGGTCTGTTCCTTAGTTGGCCCCTGGCCTTGGTTTGGCTGCTGGTAGTGAACTGGACTCTCTACAGATGGAGTCATTTAGATTTCCGTGCCTCCCGTCTGTGCAGTTCATGTGTGTAGTTGATGTTGTGTTATTGAAGACAAGGTATTTGTGATAAAGATTTCATTGATCTTGCAAAACTCTTATCATGTGATATCCAGCTTCGTTTCTATCACCAAGGCTGTATTTTTCAACTGCTGTTCCTTCCTCTTTGTTTCCAACTTATGCATTCCAATCGCCAATGATTACCATTGCATTTTGATTACGTGTTTGATCAATCCAGACCGAACATGTCGGTAAAACTTTTCAATTTTTCATCAACTTAATGGTTGATGCATAAATTTGCAACAATAGTTTTATTGACTGGATTTTCTAGTATGTGAGTAGATATCACAGACCTCATTGTATTTCAAAATTGATCTTCAAATGTCCTTCCTCTTTGAGGATGATTGCAATGCCATTCCTTTTGGGCTTATCACCCCCGACATGGTAAACCATATGATTGTCTGATGCAAAATGATCAATATCAGTTCATTTCAGCTCATTAATGACTAGAATATTGTTCTCTATGGGTCCCAGTTCACTTTTGGCAACTTCCAATTTTCTTAGATTCACACTTGATCCTTTCCAAGTTCTAATTACTCCTTGATGCTAGCAGCTGCTTCTTAGCATTTCCCGTTGTTCCCCACTAGTACATGAAGGTCCTAATGGCTTTACTTCATCAAATCTGCTGCATAGACCTCTTTGAAAAGCAAGAATGTTACTTTGAAGACAAAGGTGCACCCGACCCGAGCCAGAATGTTCTCATTTGCCCTCATATCCATGTGAAAGTCAGACATTATTAACTAAGGAAGATTGATTAGAATCGATGCATGAAGAATCAATGCATTTGAACTATGGTGCTGGAGAAGAATGTTGAAAGTCCCCTGAACTGCCCCCAAACCAAATTTATATGGAAAGAAATGAACCCATAATGCCCCTTAAAGGCAAGGGTCGTGAGACTTTGTCTTCTGTACCTTGAACATGTTACCAGGAGAGACCAGTCCCTCGAGAAGGACATCCAGCTTGCTAAAGCAGAGTGACAACCACAAAGAGGAAGACCTTCAATGAGACTACAATCAGGGGATCAAGCTTAGTAATTGTGAGCAGGCACAGGATCGGGCCGCGTTTAGTTCTGTCCGCGTGACGTCGCTGTGAGTGGGAGCTGACGCCACAGAACCTCACAACCACAGCATGTCGCAGGTGAGGCAGGCAGTGGAGGAGTTGTTGTATCCTGCAGGTTATAGCGGAGAGGATGCTTCTGTGTTCCCAGACTTGACCCTCTCATATGCAGGCAGTACGTGAGCAAATAAATGACAGTTATCGATGGTCTAAAACCCACACCCCTTGCTGTGGAGTCAGTTCCACCTCCTGACAGACGACCCTGTCTGGGTGTTACGGAGCAGAGTGGTTTCGTAGGGTGTTTGGACTGTGATCACTGCAGAATCAGACCGCCAAGCCTTTCTCCTGTGATGCCGTCGTGTGAGTTCAAACCACCCCCCTTTAAGTTAGCAACTGAGCACACGCCATCCGTGCCAGCCAGGTACCACCGCAGGGTCAGGTGATGCAGGGTGCTTGGGATGGGGGGCTGCTTTAGACCGGGAGCACTGTGGCTGAGGAGCTGATCTCCCAGTTGAATCTTAATTGCAAAGTAGATGCGGCCATTCAAAGTTCAAAGAGTGTTGCAGGCAGTGGTAACAAGGAGAGCCAGCTCCTGTCATGGCAGCAGGGAGAGACAGAGGAAAGGAGAGGGGAGAGGCAGGCAGGAGAAGGTTGGACCACGGCAATGAGTTCAGTGTGATTCTACATGCAGCAAAGGCGCAGTAAGGATGCGCCTCCTTTCCTGTGCCTCAGTCAGCAGGGCCCACTGGCCAGGGTGCTTCTCACCACCCTTTTCCAATTCCTCTCACTTCGCACCTCAGACAGGCAGGTTGTGCCCACAGCCACAGCCCCTGGTGAGGCCCCTGACAACCTGGCAGGGTCTTGGTTGCTGCTGTGACCCTTTTTGTTTGTGTCTTTCTTGTTACAGAAAGTTGTATGTTTCCTGAATACACATAAAGCCAATGTACTACTTTCAGCGGAATATTTATAATTCTTTTAAGAAAAAAAAAACAATAATAAAAGTACCATAAACATTGCTTTAATTGTTCACAGGCTTCGCCTTCTAATAATCACCAGGAAAGGGCAAGTGAGATGCCATATTAAAATAAAGACACTTGCCTGCCCTGGTTTGAAGTTTTGTGAAAATGCTTCATTATAACATGTTCTTGTTTAAAAATAAATTCCAGCTATTCAAAGTTTTTTTTTTTCCTTCTTCATTCTTTTCAAAGGTATTTAAATAGGCTGATTCCAGGCAAGGGTAATTCAGAGTCTGCGCCAGGCTTTGCGGACTGTTGAGCTGTCTGTAAGTACACAGCTGCAGGTCCCCCTCCCAACCCCGCATCAGATAGCATAGCCACCTCCTTGGCTTGCTGTTAGCGACCAGTGTTTGCAAAGACATGAAACACAGATATGTAGATGAGGATGAGTCACTCTTCTGTATAATTGCATCTGCCTGTCTGCCGGCTTCGCTGCCTGGCATGGTCCTTCCCTGATATATGCACGTGTATTATTAGGCCCTTTGAGGCTAGGGTAGTTTGGAGAGCAGAGAGCATGGAAGCTCACTTAGACTAAAAGTCACTGTTGGTTTCCTGGATTTGAGGAGAAAAAAGTGTGGGTGTAGTTAGTTGTTTGGGTAGAGAACAGTAAGTGCAAAGGCCCTGTGGTGGGGGGGTAGCTCAGTGAACTTGAAGACCTGCAAGGAGAGCATATGGCTGGAGCCCAGTTGCTAGACACAGGGTAAGAGTTGGCATGAGGCTATGAGGTAGGTGGGACCAGACCATGTTAGGCCTCCTGTATTGGAATCAGGTCAGTGTACATGTCTGGGACCAGCTTGGACGATGTTGTAGTCCAGGCAGACTGAAAGGGGCTTGATTAGACTGGCAGCAAAAGATAGGATAACAGAATATTTGAGAAAGATGAAATTAATAACTGTGGTAATGCATAAACATGGGGAAGGTGAGGAGGGAGAAGTAGGTCAAAGGTGAACCCCAGATCTCCCCGGCGTGAGTGACACGTTCACTAGTGGTGCATCATAGGGGAGAGGATCATGAAAACTCTGGCGCTGGGTGTGGAGGTAGAGTGTGTGGGGGGAGTACGGTTTGGTTTTCGTTCTTAGTAAGTTTGAATTGTTGGGGGCGGGGTGGGGGTGGGGTCAGGGAGGCCTACAGTTAGCGAGGTCTCCAGGACCAAAGTCCGTAATTCAGAGGGTCTTACCTTAGTGGTTGTATAGCGACTACAAGTTGGGCTGTGATCAGTAGTTTAAAACCACCACCAACTCCGTGGGAGCAAGACGAGGCTTTTATACTTTGTTACAGAGTCTCAGAACCCCCAGGGGTCGCTGTGAGTCGGCATTGACCCAAGGCTGCAAGCTTGTTTCTTGGTGTGGACCAGAGACACACAGTGGGATGCTGGTGTGTTAGCCTTTGCTTCTGGCTCGAAAAGCAGTTTGAAAAATCAAGATTTCAGCTATTTAGTCTAAGGCAGTGTTTCCAAAGGGGGAGATTATCTCCCTTCCGCGCCCCCCCCACCCCCCGCCAGGGGGCACTGGAATGATTCAAGGGGCCTACAAAACCAGATACCTGCACGTCATCCTGGATTATGGGCTATAGTATAAAAGAATATATATAAAAGAATACATGTATGTTATTTCATAGTCTATATTTATATTTAGTTTTCCGATTGAAAGAGGGCAGGAGGCCCAATCTCTTTGGGAGTCTCAAAGGCAGTGGTTCCCAATCTTCCTAGTGCCATGATCCTTTCATCCAGTCCCTCATGTGGTGGTGACCGCCCACCCCCTACCAACCATAAAATTATTTTCATTGCTACTCTGTAACTGTCATGATGCTACTACTATGAATCGGGCAACCTCTGTGAAAGGGTCTTTTATCGCCCCCAAAGGAATCACAACTCACACGACCCATAAGTTGAGAACCACTGCTCTAAGGTTATATTTCTGAGGTCTAAGTGTAAGCACAGAACGAACCTCTGCTTAGTCTTGGCTTGGGAGCCTTCTTCATTTTGAAAGGTGAGGACTTGACTAGATCCAGCTTTTGCATTTTAGGATCAAGGGTGGGAAGCCTTTCTCTAGGATCCCAAATTCCAGGGGGCGCAGCCTGGGGAGAAGTCACCGCTACCTGCAGAGCCCCCTGGTCACGGGAGCACAGCACGGCTCCCACCTCGGGCTCCTGCTGCTGCCGCCGCCGCCACCACCACGACTTTGAAACAAACAGGGGTGACTGGGCGGAAGGTCAGAAGTTTAAGAGCTTGTTTTATTCAAGACCGGGGTAAGAGACAGGAGGGGAGTGAGGCGGTTTTATATGTGGATCTTGGTATTTTCTTTTGAGATGGGGTGGAGAGTGGTCGGGGCAGGGAGGGAAGGCAGGCAGCCAGAGGGAACATTGCCAAGCAGAGCGCTGCTAATGTGAACCATACGGAGCTGCAGCCCATCTCCCTGTAATGCAGTCCTTGCAGGGAGATGGCCTGGGCAGTGCCGTCGTCGTTTAACCCTTCAGGGACTGAGCTGAGAGGAAGTTCTTGGCCCCACTATTGACATTGGGGGCTCAAGAATGTTCTATTGTAGGACCTGTACCGTGGAGGCCAGTCAGCAGCATCCTGGCCTCCCGAGCTCAGTTGTGCGAACCAAACATGCTTTCCAACATTGCCCAGGGACTGTTGGGGCGCAGAATCACTCCTGGTTCAGAACCCTGGCTTAGAGCCAGCTGGCCCCCCCAGCTGCCCAACAGACCTGTCCCTGGAGAGACCAGCTTCCCTGGACACACAGCTTCCTTGCATGGAAGGCTGGCCCGGCTGGGCCTTGGGGAGGTGGGCTCTTCTCAGGAAGGAGATGGCCACGGGGTCAGAGGGGAGGCGTGACTCGCTTGTGGCTCGTAGGAAACGGAGCTGGGACGTGAACAGGGCGACTGCCGTTTCTGAGCTCGGTCTGCTGCTCTGCGGAGCACGGTCGCCCAGACCGCCCCTTCTGCGGTGGCGTCACACTGGGTGACACTGTCACCGGGCTGACATCAGAATGACTGTCTGTAAAATTTTGTGTAGTGTGCCAGCAGAATTATGTTTTATTTTGTTTTTATTTATTTATTTTTGGGGGGCATCACTGCTCTCCGGCGGTGGGAGTAGGAGGCCCAGCCCCACTGCTGGAATTGAACCTCCGTCCCAGTGGGCCGTAGTCCCGCGCACAACCACTACGCCACCGGGGCTCAGCCCTATGTTTTATTTTTATAAGAATAACCTTGTAGTTATTACACTGTTTTAACATCAGAAACATTTTTAATAAGCCCAGCTAACATATACCAGTAGGCCCACAAGGCTGAATCTCTATGCTAATTTACTTTTTGTTTATTTGTTTTTGGCATCACTGTCCTCTGGTGGTGGGAGTAGGAGAACCAGCCTTTGCTCCTGTGGAGGTGCTGCTGGAATTGAACCTCCGTCCCAGTGGGCCACAGTCCCATGCACAACCACTACGCCACCGGGGCTCAGCCACTAATTTACTTTTTGAGACGTCTCATGTGCTCTGTTCAAAATTGTCATTCCAGAGGGCCTTCAAATCATGTATGTGCTTTGGTTTGCACTCACTACGAGCATTCTCAGTTGCTTCAGGTAGTTCTGTTAAATGGTCTAGTGTTTTAGCGATCATATGATGATTATTCATATTTGTCCACCTCTGCCGATAACTTTTTTGAATGAAGTAGCAATTAAAGGAATCCAAGGGGAAAGAATTTAAAGACTGCCACTCAGTTACTGCTAATGTAATTTAGTGTAGAGAGAATTTATCACACAAATTTGCTGTTAGCATTGATATAACTAAGAAATACTACATTTAAGCAATTTTAACTTTATTCATTATGTTATTCTATAATTAAAATTGATAATAACTATTACAAAGGATTCTGTTTTGTGATCTAGTCCAGTAGGAGGTTCATGGAAGGGAGGGGTGGTACGCAGCCTACCACACTGACTGATACCAAGCCTCGGACAGCACTGCAAATTGTCAAAGATATTTGATACCGTCTGTAAATGTGGGGACTCCCAGGACATTCTCATTTCTGAACTGCTGGCTGTAAATTGGGGGTTCCCTCTATCTCTTTGAGATACTCACCATCAACTTGGAGGTTCCTTCTGATCTCCCACTCCTCCCTCAAGTTCAATAATTCACTAGAATTCCTTTCAGAATTTAAGAAAGCACTACACTGATTATTACAGTTTTCTTATCACAAAGAGGATCTAAATGAAAAGACATACAGGGTGAAGGTTAGAGTTGTTCTCAGAGCTTTCCTGCTCCCCTACGTGGGTGCCCTACCCACCCCGATGCCTTGATGCCAACCAGGAAACTGGTGGAACTGCTGGGCTCAGAGCCTCATTGCATGAGCTTGCCTGACTGCATCGTGCCCAAGTTCTCTAAGGCCGGCTGATATAATGGAGTGGATTTCATGGCCTGCCCAGTCTCTACCTGCATTAACTTAACAAGCATAGGTGTGAGGTGAGAATGGTGTGGGGCCTCGCTCACTGGCGAAATCTCAGGGCTTGGGAGATTATCTCCCTGGAACCAAAGACGAAGACCAAATTATTTGGGTGCAATTTGTTAACTTTCTTTATCTTACAGCTGGATAGGTACTCCTTCGTTACCTTGCACTACTGTAATCAAGATACACGGTGAGTGGCTTTAATGAGCAAGCATACACCCTCTCATGGTTCAGCAGTCCATAGGCACAGTCCTGGCTTTAAGGAAGGTTTTCTGTCTGTGGCTCTGAAGGAATATCCTCATCTCTTTGCGCTTCCGTTCCTGGTCTGTTCCTGGCAAGTTCTTCATGCGACTTGGCCTCTCTCATCCCCATCTCTGCTAACTGACTTTTAATTATGTTTACTCAAAGGGGTAACACCCCCCCCCCAAAAAAAAAGGCAGAAATTCTTTTCCCTCAAAGCTATGTATTTAAATTTTTTTTTTTTTTAACAAAGCAACCCATCACCTTCAAATTACTCCCCATCACACTTAATACAGTTGTCCAATCTGTGATTCCATTCTGGGAAACGTTTTTCAGACTCATCTTTTTGGATGGCTGACAACACCCCCCTTGTTATTTCCATCACCTCTTCTGTGTTGTCAGATTGTTCCCCTTTCATGTCCCTCTGCATTAGCAGAAACAAAAAGAAGAAGCCTCTTAGAATGAGGTCAAGTGAGTGTGGCGCGTGAGGCAAGAGAGGAATGTTGTTTGTGTCAAAAACTGGCGCACTGAGATGGCTGCATGAGTGGGTGCATTATCATGATGGCAAAACCAGTCCCATGAATGCCACAAAGCAAGCCTTTTTTGTTTTACACCTGTAATCTTTTCAGAACCTCTAAATAGAAACCTGGATGAATATTTATGTCTTTTGGGAAAGTTGACGGGGAACTAATGAGTGTCCAGAACAATGTTTGTCATCAAAAACATTTCAACTTTTTTTGAAATGAGTCACTCATACATTTGAGGATTTTTTTTCACCATAGCTCTGCCCTTAGAAGCTGTGTTCAACATCACAACAGTTTCTGCAAGTACTTTTCCTGAGCAAGAAACAAAGTTTCATGGTCACAGTCTGTCCTCTTAAATCGGTCATCACAAAAAATGAGGTTCAAGCGAAACGACTTTTATGAAAAAAATTCACTGAGAACCTTCCCAGGCGACACCACTTGGTACACTAACTCAGAACAAGTTGCTGGATGCTCACCTATCTGGAAAAATGCATACTACCGAAAGCTCTGCCCAGTGGAACTTTTATTCCTTTTGTTGGTGGGGGTGGGGGGAGGGGGACCCCCTTGTACCTTAAAAGAGACCAACTCAAGATACACCCTACACTAAGCCTTTCTTATTACTATAATGAGATAGCTCATTTCCAAAGGGAATTATGACCAAAAATCAAGGTTCAGATTCACAGCACCTGTTTGTTTATATTTTAAAGGACACAGTTCGATCCACAGCATGGTGTTTGCATATCAAATGCTCCAAATAAAATCTGGGAGGACCCAGCACACTGAGCAAGGGTGCTATCTTCGGGGAGTGAGAGAAATTGGAATTTGGGACTGACAGAGAACGCTTAGGTCCCTAGGCTGTGCAGTTAGCGTTCAACTCTTTTATAAACTTGTTTGCACTGTGTCTTAAAGAACCAAGGTCGGGGCTGAGCCCCGGTGGCGTAGTGGTTGTGCGCGGGACTGCGGCCCACTGGGACGGAGGTTCGATTCCAGCTCCAGAGAGCAAAGGCTGGGCCTCCTACTCCCACCACCTGAGGGCAGTGATGCCCCCCCCCAAAAAAAAAAGAACCAAGGTCAGAAGGCTGAGCCCTGGTGGTGCAGTGGTTGTGTGTGGGACTGCAGCCCACAAGGTTGACAGTTCAAATCCAACAGCAGCTCTCCAGGAGCAAGGCTGGGCTCCCTACTCCCACCAGGGCAGTGATGCCACATTAAAAAAAAAAAGAATCATGGTCAGAGTGCATTTTGTTGTGCCTTCCTTTAATCCCTCCCCTTGCTCCAACTAGTTCTGAAGTCTCTGCTCGCTCTGAAGCAGGATTCTACCCTGGCCTTTAGGCCTGAGTGGATGCAATAGGACAGGCTGGGTCTGCTTAGCATGCAGGGGGCCATGGTATTTCCCCAGCCAGGGTGACCGGGGCCCCTCACTAGGCCCGGCGCTGCTCCAGGCCTTCGCTGCCCCAGCAGGCCCAGGACCCCTTTTACTGCTGGCCAGCACTCCAGTGGGAAGGGCACCTTCTCTGGAGAAAGATTGGCTTCCTCCTTGCCCTCTGGGTTCTGTCCATAGCCCTGATCCCTTTGTGTCGACGCCTGCTCTGAGACGTGTCCCTGCCTGCCTGCTCCTTGAGCTCTACTGGACATGCTGGGGGCCCTCCTGTCTGCCTAGCGATTCCTCAGGGCCAGTGGCCTCACTCAGCAGGCAATCGCATCCCAGGGTCCCCACCCCCGTATCCTACCTCTCCTCCTTTGATTCGCTTACCACCTATTTCCATTCTTTTTGTTCCTTGCCCACTCTTTTTTAAAACAGTTTGTGTATTCTTTTAAAATCATTTTACTGGGGGCTAATACAGCTCTTATCACAATCCGTCCACCCATCCATTGGGTCAAGCACATGTGTACATTTGTTGCCATCATCATTTTCTGTCTTTTCGTTTTTTGGCTGTCATCATTTTCAAATCAGTTTTATTGGTGTACAGTTCACAAGTCATACAATTCAGCAGATTAAATGTATTCAAGAGAGCTGTGCATTCATCACCACAATCCATTTTGGAACATTTTCTTCCTTCTTGTATCCAGTATTATTAGCTCTCTCTTGTTGTACCCCCCTCCCCCCCGCAAACCTCCCTTTTGTAAACACAAGAAACGATTATTCTAGAGATTTACCTTTCTCCATAGATGCACCTACCCTGAATTTTGTATAAAGAAATATTCTTAATCCCAACAACAGAATAAGACACAGAAAAAATGCAATCCAAAAGATATATAATAAAATGAGAACACATTAAAAATGAGTCAAAAGGGAAAATTAATAGTGAGAGGTTAGATTGTAGCCCATCTCTCTCTGCAGCAGTGCCCTCTCAGGACAAGGCGATCCGCAGCCTTGGTCAATGGATGG
>PVJH01040592.1:0-15558 GCA_004026705.1 Nesogale talazaci
CAATGGGTCCCGAGTTCATGTCCGTCACCAGCCCGGGGCGGGGAAGAAGGGGCGGTCTTTCAGGTCAATGTGGTGCTGCTTCAGGTGTTCCTCGGAGGCCTTCGCTAACTTCAAGGCCACCAGGCGGAACCCCTTCTGCTCGAAGCGCTTGATGATGTCGCCCACCAGCCCGCGCTGCACGCCGTCCGGCTTGATGGCGATGAAGGTGCGCTCGTTGTTGGCCATGGTGCGAGTCTGGTAGCGGGGGAGCGGGCGGCCGGGCCGGTGGAGCTGGAGGCGAGACCTCTACAGAGTTTTAAGTGAATTATCAGTAGATTATAAATGGCGTTAAGCAGATAATAGAAGGGTTATTAGGGGTCTTTTAAATCATTTTATTGGGAGCTCTTTCAGATGCTATCACAATCCATCATTCAGTTAGATCAAGCACAGTTGTCCCAATGGTGCCAACATCATTCTCAAAACATTTCATTTCTTTTTGAACTCTTTGCTATCAGCTCCTCTTTACCCCTTCCCAACCCACTCTGCTATCCCAGGAACCCTTTTTATTGTTATATCTTAAAAAATTATTATTACTTTTGCCCTTACATCATCCAATGTATCCATTCAGCTACAATTCTGTTATTTGATACAGCCATGATTGCTATCAGATCCCTGCCCACCCTCCCTTTCTGTGCCCTCAAGGAATTGCTACTCCCATTACTATTTCTGAAGGGTTTATCTATCTTGGATTTTATGCATTGAACAATCTGGTACCTACAGTGGTGTCCTCTGCTACTTAGTTTTGCCAGATTGGAGTTTTTTTGAAAAAGCAGAGTTCTGAGTTCTAGAAAATAAATTTCCTTTTTCCACTGGAAAACTCAAGAGACGGTACACAAATCTACTTGTTATTCAGCTATATGTTTCTCATTGCAATCAAGTTGATACTGACGCATGAGTGCACAGTGGTTCCACATCAGGCTGCTCACCTCAAAGTCAGCCGTTTGAAACACCAACTGCTCCTTGGGCGAAAAAGGAGGGGGTCTACTCTCTTAAAGAGAGAGGGACCGTCTCAGAAACTCACAAGAACAGTTATCCCCTTTCTTATAGGGTTGCTGTCATATACCTCTACTTACCCGTTCAAACATTAGGAGTGATCAAGGCAAACTATACATGCAGTGTCAGAGCACGAGGGGGTAAAACCTCTGCTGTCTGGATCAATTTTGACAGTGCTGGCTTCTGCTGTCTCTGCAGGTAACAATGGATTTTACAAGGAGCCTTTCACATCCGTAAGCATGACTGAAAGATAGACATCCTTATGGGAAACTCCAGGTTTACGGGGAGTCTGTTATAACTTGCTCCTCTTAAATCCACGATGCCCGAAAGCCACAGCCTTTGAAATGAAACACATTTCACAAATTGGGCTTTCCTAGCACTTCTTTCAGGGAAGCAGCTGCCCTATTTCCTTTAATAAGGTAATAAGCTTGAAAGTGCAGGATAGGCCTTCAGGGTCTATGAGGGCCTTGCCCACACAGAACAATTAAAATGTGTGCGAGGACTCCTCTCAAGGACACATTTCCTTCTCTGTTACTGTCTTGGGCCCTCTCTGTTGTCATATATACGTGGAAAAAAAGAAATGGGGAGAGTGGGCAGCGGGAATGTTGACTTCAAAGAGCAGAACCAGACCGCTGTGAACCCGGTTAGAATCGGCTGGAATGCGGTGCTCAAACGCTCGTTTCTTATCGCACAGTACAGACTCTCCTACAGGAAGGAAGAAGGAATTCTATCGTTGTAAACCAGGAGACAGAGTCTCTGTGCTTTGGAGTGGATGGGGATTCAGTCCAGACAGGTTTTTTTTTTTTTTTTTTTTTTTTTTTTTTTTAACAAAAACAGGCAGAGAAATCACTCTGAAGGAACTGGGCTGCAGAGTTGATTTTCTTCTTTCTTTCTCTTTCAGATTCAAGGCTATTGCAGATACATATTCTGCAGATGCAGCTGATGAATTGCTGGCTTCTACCCCAGCAAATTCTGCTCACAGAAAGCTCAGGGCATTATACCTTTTGTTGACTATTATTTCCAGGAGGCTTTCGTTTTGGTTGGAGTCCCTCGGCGGTGCCGATGGCTACAGCGCTCAACTGCTAAATGAAAGGCTGATCATTCGCATCTACCCACAGCCCTGACGACCTCCCTACTTCTGAAGAATCAGTTATTGACAACACAATGGAGTGTGGCTCCGCTCCAACACACATCGGGTCACCGTGTGCTGGAATCGACCGGGCTACCCCTGGGTTTATGTTTGAGCAATGTGAGAATAGCAGTCTTCAAAAAACATGGAACTGCGTGTCAGCCTCCAGCTTTGCCGTGCCTTCCGTAGCAGCCTACCTCTCCCCGTGTGAGGTGGGCACCCGTACCTCCATCTTTAGATATGAGAAAGTGGAGGCTGAGGGAGGTTAAGTACCTTGGCTGTGATCAGACTGTTAGTAAATGGCAGAGTGATGGTTCATACGGAGGTCCGTCTCACTCCACAGCTTTGTACTTATGACCACTGCCTTCTAAGGTGTGGATAAAAAATGTGAAAATGTGACACAGGGATTGTATAGTGCAGAGGGAGTTCCATCGGAGGGGATAGATCCCACCATGATTCTAACTTGTCTTTTCCCACTCTCCTGCCACTGGCCTCCACTCCTGTGAATTACTGATATTAGATGTTATAAAGTCATATAGGGCTTTTATGTACATGTTGTCATCCACAAATTAGGGCTTTTCCATATATTCTGTTCCTGACAGTGGCTTTATGTCCTTTGATGATTACATTCTAAAACACGATGTATAACTTCAGGAAGTATTGCAGTACGTTTGACAGATACAAGGCAGGGCACTTATTTAAATATGCATCCCATGTTAACCATGAATAATGTTTTTGTTATAGGGTTGCACCCCCTACTCCATAGGATACACGGAAACATTGTCCATGGTTTAGCTGCAGTTCCAATTCAGCTGTGTGCTTTGTGTATTTGGCTGTGTGAATGGACTCAACTGTCCACAGAAAAGCTGGTAGTGTGAGCCCATCCACAGGTGCACTGGAAGAAAGGCCTGGCGATCAACTTCTGAAAAAACAACAACAACAACAACCATTGAAAACTCAGTGGAGCACCATGCTACTCTGACACATAGGGGGATCCTCATCAGAGCGTCTTCTTCTGTGTTTCTTCTTGTTTTAGATGTGGCTCCCCCTAAGTTACAGAGGTCTGTGTAGAAGAACATACTTTATGTTTGTGGTATCATGCTCCTTCCTGAGAAGAAAAAACTCTTGGGGAAAGTTACATTAAGTATTTGTTTTCACTTGTGGTATGAATTGAGTGGTCCCATTCCACTACCCCTCCCCCTCATCACTAAATTATAAACCCTAAGCTATGAAACTGGGAGAAAGACTGGCCTTTCTGTTTTCCCAAGGAGTTACAGTGTCTGACACACCAGGGCCAGTTCTACCCTCTCTTATTGGATCACAGGCAGGTGGCATTGACCTGTGGACAGTGAGTTCTTTTTTTTTTTTTTTTGCCTCCTACTCCAATCTGAGCTCATGTTAACTAACAACACCTCAAGCATCCCATTTCCAAACCAATCCAAGTTCACAGGTGTTGGGATGTAAGACTTTAGCTTTTCTTTTGTGTGTTTGTGTGATTCTATTCATGCAACTTACTTAATTACCTTGACTTGGATACAGAAAAACTGTTTTATTTATATTTATTTACTTATTTATTTATTATGAAATGAACTTGTTAAGGTTTCTCGCATGTTCTTGGGCAAAGAATGCTTGGGCGGGGGTGAGTCTTAGCAGCATTTATGAGGGTAGAGGTGGCAGTGGTGTATGTGTGTTTGTGTATGCATGTGTGCATAGGAATGAGGAAATGTGTCTCCTTTGTAGAATGATTTTGACCCCAAATCATAAAAACGACTTGGATCTGGAAATTTACTTGAAGAATATTTTAGAAATATATCTGTTCATTGGTTACTGCATGTTTTAAGCAACAAATCAACCTGTAAAATTGCATTGCAGCAGCATTTATAATAAAAAAAGTTGCACGTGGTATAGTAGCAAAACATTATTGGGGCTTTATGAAATGAAAGAAATAAAGAAAAGCTTTTTTTTCTGACAGTATTTATAGGTTTTTATGGCCTTTGCTTTCTGAGTTCCCTCTTCTCTGATTGATGATGTGTCTCAGATTTGGTTACGTTTCCCCACATGTTAATTTCAGATTTTTTCCCCTTCTGAGTGAATATAGATTGATAATATACAAGGAAGTAAAAACACACAGGAGAATTTTAATATATAATGAAAAAGAATTCCGTTGTAAGTGATCTGAGGGCCTTGTCCTCTTCCTCCGCTCTGTTTTATTTAACAACTCCCAGTCTATTAAGACTTTGCTTCACTCAACGATTTCATGTTAATCATCTTTTGTTTTATAGCCCTTTATTTTCCTGCTGGAATCAATAGCCCATCAACTTCACCGACCATCTACTCTGTGATCTATGACATGGTGCTGGTACAGGGTTGAATTTATACCAAAGCAATTTGCTTTAAATGTTACCAGCCCTTTTTTGAAGGCGCGTCTTCCAGTTTCTTTTCATAATTGTACTACTTTTGCAATGTTGCTTCTCTGCTCTTAGGAACTTGTTTATTGTTGTTGGTAAGTGCCAGGGACCCTCTGCAGCACTACTTGGTCCTGTGCTGTTGTGACCTTTCTCGTTGTTGGACCCATTGTTGCAGTCAGTGTGTCAACCCATCTTGTTGAGAGACTCCTCTTTTTCATTGCCTCTCTACCAAGCATGATGTCCTTCTTCAGGGACTGATCTCTTCCGAAAACAAGTACAGAAAAGGAGAGGCAAAGTTTTGCCATCATCAATCCTAAGGGACATTCTGACTATGCTTCTCCCAAGACAGATTTATGTATTCTTCAGGCAGTCCATGATATATTCAGTGTTCTCTGCCAACATCATAATTCAAAGGCATCAATGCTTCTGCAGTCTTTCTTATTTATTATTCAGCTTTCACTAGCATATGAGGTGATTGAAAATACCATGACTTGCGTCAAGCATGCTTTAGTTCTCAAAGTAACATCTTTGCCCTTTAACACTTAAAGAGGTCTTTTGCAGCACATTTGCTCAATACTATATGTCATTTGATTTCTTGACAGTTGTTTCCTGAGTACTGATTGCGCCTGCAAATAAAACAAAATCCTTGACACTTTCAATCTTTCCCCCCATTTATCATAGTGACTGTATTCCTGTGAAGAGTTACAGTCTTGGAAACCCACAGGACCTACAGGGTAGCTGTGAGTCAGAATGGACTCAGCAGCGAGTTTAGTTGTGGAGTTTTGCCTATAGGTCCACTTGTGTGTGTGTGTGTGTGGGGAAGGGGTTTTCTTTAATCAAATGCTCTTGGCATGCAGGTGTATCATTTGCATATTATTGGTAGTTAAAGAGTCTTCTTCTAATCCTCATGCTGTGTTCTTGTCTTTATAAAGTCTTGTTCTGGGATTATTTGCTCAGCACCCAGATTGAATAAGTATGGTGAGAGATACAACCCGATGCATACCTCTCCTGATATCAAACCCTGCAGAACTCCCATGCTTGGTTTGCTCAACTTCCTCTTGGTCGTTACACAAACCAAGATTCTAGGGAAGGAAAAATTAAAATGCCAAAATAGAGGGTCCTGACCCCAGAAATAGTTATTTTTTGTGGAAAATGTGGGTCAGTGAAATAAAGGAAACCTTCACTGAGGTGGATAGACACAGCAATGGACTCAAACATAGTAACAGTTGTGAGGATGATGCAATATTTTATTCTGCACCACTAAGAGTAAAAGCCCACCCTATCACACACCTACTACAGCCATTACCACCACCACCACCACCACCACATATAGAAACACCTCCCAAGTCCACTCAATGACCTAAGGTAACACAGAAAGTGTTGACATAAAGACCTACATTGTGTGGCAAATAAAACAAACAAGTTCATTTCCATTTTGAAATTTTGGAGCCTGCTGGTATATTCAGATTGCTTCAATTCAAGCAAAACAATCAACTTTACTGGCCTGTAGAAGCATCCTCCTGGTAATTTTGACCCCCCCCCCCTTACGATTGCTCTTCTTTGATTGGGAGGCAGTTGTCTTTTACATAGAACATTAGTGTAAATCTCAGTTGTCCACCACAGGGACTCTGTATTCTTGGTAAAGATTAATTTAGAAATTAAAAGTACATTATCATCCTCTAAGAATACATTCTCTCCATGTGATGCCAACATTTTTAATACAATAAATGAGTCAGTTATCTCATTTCATCTTATCACTAAATGCAGTTCTTTGCTGTCATTGAAAAGTGAGCAATGAATTATTTTTGATGTTTCTTAAGACATTTTATTTCATGATAGGATTTTAATGGCAATGATGACACCTTGTACTTTTTGATGATTATTATGCTCCGTTTAAAGGATACCACTTTCTTTTTAAATAGAATAGTTTCCTTTCAAGTTGTGAAGAGGTCTAATTCCCAGTGTCAAAATAAATCAAATACATTTCAATTTGTTCTTTTTACACTCTGTTTTTGGGTATTTACATGGGGAATGCATAATAAAATGTAGTAAAAAAAAGAGCAAATTTACATGTTTGCTAATTCCTTTTGTCCATGAAATTGCTTAGCTTTGGCCCATTAAGAGAAAGCTCCAGCAGCAAATAATTTTAGAGGTTTGATTTTAAGAAGACTTTGGGCTTTAGATATTTCCTTTGTAATACAAATAGAATAATTCTCCCTACCTTTATGTATTTTCAGGGCTGTCTGAGTAAAATGTGAGAATACTTTCAAGATAGTTAGTAAACTTTTCTTTATTATAAAGCCATTAGGGGCCATATGAGGATTGAATAAGATGAAGCATATGGCAGCATATATAAATAAATACTGTCCTAAAATTATGCTGTAAATGTTAGTTAAACTTTTATGGTGCCTTCTAAACTCAGCCATATTCCCTCTTCCTGCCACTTTCCCCTACCCTGTAATTCTTTTTAAAAATTGGTCTCTGTATATGAAAATTCCTCTTGTATTTGTTTTCTACCTAATTGCTCTCAAACTCCAGGGCTTTTGAAGATATCTTTCATCGCTGGTCATGAGCACTCTGGATGGCTGGCATGGTCTTGTGGAGAAAATATTTTTGCCGTGCAGTAGATTCAGACTCATAGTAATCCTCCAGGATGGAGTTTGAGTGTCCTAGAGGGCTTCTGGAAGCAGGCTGCCACATCTGCCTTCTGTGGAGCAACTGTTGGGTTCTTACCGCTGATATATCCATTAGAAACTGAGTGCTCAATCTCTGCACCATGAGGGCTTCTCTCATTGGGGGAAGTCTTAGTTATTGAGGGCTGCTATAACAGAAATACCCCAGGTTACTGGTTCTAATGAACAAAAAGAATTTCCTTGTAATTTAAGAGACTACAAGTTCAAATTCAGGATACTGACTGTAAGGGGGAGCCTCATCTTCTTGCAACATCTGCTCAATATTCCTTGAAGATCTTCATGTTTCCTGGCATAAATCTTCCCTTAAGTTCCAGCCATTCTCATAGGTTCACAGTGTAGAGTATGCTGACCTCATAATGAGAAAAATAGCCTAACTAAATTGATACATAACATTAACCATCACAAGGAGCCTTGGGTCTAAAAGATCCACTTTCTCCTTGCTCTTCTCTCTCTCTCTGTATATTGTGAAGTATTTATTTCTAATTATAAATAATTGAAATTTTGTCTTTAAGCATGATGCAGCATAGGTAGCAGTCTTCATGTCTTGTATTAGTATGTGGGCATATCTACATGTGGGCATGGTGTCTTGGTTCTTTTTTTAAAAAAAATCATTTTAGTCACTCTCTCTCTTTTAATAGCCACACTTCCAGCATTTTCATAAGGAGGCTATAAATTCCACAAAGTAGTAACCTAGCCTTGGTTCTCCAGAGATGCCCACATCTGGGGATCAGGCACAGAAGCTAGTGCCTTTTTCTGGCCTTCATGTTAGCAGTGACTTATGAACCCAAACTTGGTGGGGAGACAGTAGACTGTTGGTTCATGGGATTACAGAAGACGGCAAGCCCTCAAATTGGCATGTCAGATGACAGGTTGCAAACACAAATCCCAATAACTGGAGATCAAATTATGTAGGACCCAGAGCAAGGAAGAGCTTTGCCAGAGCCACCATGTATATTGGATACAGCCACACCCTTAAGGAAATGCCCCTTGCAAAAGAAAAAAGGTAGTGACTAGAGGAAGGATGAGGCTTGAGTCAAGATGTGATTCTTGTAAGAGTGTGTGACTCAAGATATAAGCTCAAAAAACCCCAAATCACTGCCATCAAGTCCACTATGATTCATGGCCACCCTGTAGAAGAGGGTAAAACAGGCCCTGTGTGTTCCTGAAATGGTAACCCTTTATGGGAGTAAAGAGCCTTGTCTTTCTTCCTGGGAGCAATCAGTGGTTTTGAACTGCTGACTTTCTATGCTCCCAGACTCAAGGCATACCCCACCCTAATTCTGCCTTATTAACATACAGAGGTTAGGATTTACAAGATAGAAAATAGAGAATAATTACATAACATAACCAAAAATGATGCTGATTCATAGATCATAGTATGCTTACCTCAGACTGAGAAAAATCGAGTAACTAAATTGATACTTGACATTAGCCATCACAAGTAATAATTCCTGTTAACTGAAGAAAAATTTGGCTCATGTGGGGCTTTCATTTTTCTTGGGACATCATCTAGAGCAGGACCTATGACTATACTGACTCAGTTCTGACTTCATGTTGAGCCATGTCTGAATAAATTTCCTTAGAATGACTAACATCCATAACTGAATCTGTCTGGTGGAAGTATTGTTCTTCACTAATTCAAAATAGAGCATTCTCAAGCTATTATTAGATAGTAATTACTAAAAGCCAGGACCGTGAATTTATAGGTGAACTCTTGGAAATATAATTCACAACTGGAATAGATTTAATACAGATTATGCATATCTATCCTTCTGTTTCAATCTTATCTTTTGTACTTTATAGGTGGTATAAGACCAGCTCTGAAGAGTTCCTAGTGAGTGTTTTTAAATCTTTGTTGGTGAATAGTAGTTCTAAGGATATAACAAAATCCCACCATTTACTGATGATTAATTATGCTTTGAAGCATAACTCTTTCATGAAGTCATACATTTGTGACTATAGATGTGATGTTGTCATATATAGATACAAGTTTTTGACATGCTAATTCATGACTGATAGGTGAGAAGACCTTAGGCAAAAGATATTTTTTTGGTACTGGACAACAGATGTATCAAGAATAGTACATTCTAAAATCAGATTTTATGGGAAGGTGAGGGAAAATGGAAAAAGGAGGAGCTTATGCCAAGGACTCAGGTAGAAAATGTTTTGGAAATGCTGATGGTAACATGTACAAATATGCTTGATACAATTGATGTATGGAATGTTATGAGGTGTAAGAGCCCCCAATAAAATGATTTTTTAAAAAAATATCAGATTTTTAGGAAAGCCATATTTTTACATGTTTTCAAGCATGCTTAAGTAGGCTTCGGCTCTTCTTGGGACCTGAACCTCATATCAAGTCAATTCTGAATTATAATCTCCCTAGAGAAGAGAGTGGATTAGCCTGATACGGTTTCCAAGGAAACCTAAAAAGTTCCAAGGAAGCTTACTGCCATGTCTTCCTTCAATGAAGTCACTGGCGGGCTTGATGTACCTACCTTTTGATTTGCAGCCAAGGACTTACTCATTGCACCATTAAAGCTCCTTTCTTCAGGCCAAAAGGAGGCAGAACCCCAGAATTGCTTGGAGCAGGAGAGTCGAAGCTCAGGTGAGTTTTTCAGAGTTTTGCTTTAATATGATTAACTGTTAGCCAATCAAGAAAAGACAGAATATCCTAGGAATCAGTTATAAGCAGATGGTAGGAAAAAATGGAATCGTTTTTCACTGACACCAAACTGAGTGAGGATCAAACCTGCCTGTTACCAGTTCGGTTCCCTTCTGTCCTGACACAGCCATACTCACAGCAGCTCTTCCTCTGACCCTACCCACCCAGAGCTAGGTCAGACTTCACAAATCGAAGGGCATAGATCTCTGGACCGCCAAGTCTGCCCGAGACCTTGGATAGCAGCCACAAGTGTGGTAAGATGGTTAGACTTTATGACAACTTTTACCTGTGTGGTAGTATGGGTGGAACCTAACTTATCAGTAAGGTCTCAGTCTGATGATGCTTCATTGGGGGGACACTTTTATAAGAGAGTCACAGAGAAATTTTCTTTCTTCCTGCTTGCCTGACTTCTGCGTCTGACTTTGGGGTGGGCAGCCCACCATTCCTGCTGACCTTGGGAGCTGTGGCACCCTGCCCTGCTCCTGTGGATCTTGGATCCATGCAACTCTGGACTCATTCCCCGTGATCTCCCCGCTTCCTGGTTCACCTTCTGGCTTCATCCACTAGTCATGGTGTGAGTCTGAAGAGGGCTGTCACTAGCAAAGGCTCTATGAACTGATTTGGTGTCCAGAAATCAGAATCTATTTGATGCAAGAGATTAAGATCTTAAGACCAGTTGTAGCTTACTTATTCATACTTGAATGCATTAAAAACAGTTTTTTTCTCAACCTGCTATTCATAACAACCTGCTATGCTACCCTTCCTACATTTTTTGTCTAGTGCCCAAATCACATCTTTCCCTTAAGGTCTTTGACCTTAGATGACTTATGAACTATCTCTTATAAATGATCATGTCAAAACCTTACATTTACCTAGCACAACATCACATCTACAGTATAATTTGTGACTTCATGGAAGGGTTATGCTTCCAAAGCATTTACTTTTCCTGTTATAAGGTTATTTTTTATATATCTATCAGTGTCACTGGTTTTGTTCTTCAGAAAACTCAGCCTAACACACTTGAGATCTTCATAACACTGTTACTTCTGATCTGTTACTGCAAACATAGAGTTTTCCAAGGACTTTTTCAAGATGCCAGCTGTAAGCTCAGTGGTCCTCCTTCTGCCTTGCTGGCTCACACTACTCCTTTGGGTTCAGCAATTCATCAAAATGACCCACAAAACTCGATATACTTAAGATTTCATTTCCATTTTAAACAAAAAGCTTACAAATTGACACAAACATTGGACAAGGCGTGGGAGATTACCAACACGACACTTCCATGTCCCACAAGGGATAAGGTACCTTCCTATATGCATTGATGTTCCTATATCCATTGCGCTTTTGTGTCCAGAGCCTTTAATGGGGTCTCATTATGCAGACATAATTGATTGAATCATGTTCTTTCACCTTCTGTTTTGCTGATATAATAATGTGTCCGTGTCTGTGTCTGTGATATAATAATGTAGCTGTGTCTCGGACCTGGCCGGCTACTACCCAAATCACCTCATTTGAAAAAAAATTCCTCTTGTGAAACGCCATAAAAATGTATGTGGAATCTTAAAAAAATTTTTTTCCTCAGGTTAATCTGGGAGAAAAACAAACAAACACATCAATTGGCGAGGAAGTGCTAAGATTCTAGGCATTATGTATCAGGAAGCAAAGATAAAGGCCGAAGTCTGAGTAAGTTAAATTCCTTACCCCATAGCTGGCCTCTCATGGATGGGTTATTTAGGGTGATAGCTAGTCTCATGAAGCCACCTGACAATTCCTGTTCTTTCTGTATGTGCTTGCTATTCCTCACATAAAGACGCAGCAGAAATTCCCTGCTCTGAAGCTGTCTCTGTGACTGCTTGGACCAATAGAATATAGCAGAAGTGCCATTCTGAACTCAGTCCTTAAAAGGCTTCTGGGCCCATTCCAGAAGCACTGCTTGCTTTTGAGCCCCTCCCTTTTGTAAGCATGAGACACATGCAGAAGCTGTGAGCACTGAAGCACTCTCAGAGACACCTGAGATAAGTTTACTGCTGATAGGTAGCACCAAGTACCTGCCATACGGTGCGCTACTTTTACTGATGACAGATGACTATAATCTTAGCAGCTTTGCCATGGAGCAGAGGAACCACCCAACTGAACTGAGTAGCCCACATCATTTTAAAAGGTGCTGCAAACTTTCATCTACCCAAACAGGGCCTTTCTTTCTGTATATGAAAGGCCTTTCCAGGCTGGGAATGGCCCTCAGAACTTGAGTGAATCAAGCTAGAAGCTATGTCATGAGATAAAATTTCTGTTGTTCTGCAAATTACTTGGCTACCGAAAGCTTGGGCCTCCATAATCTTCATGCGAGAGTAAAGTAGATTTTCAGATGCTACCTGGCTACCTAGGAATGTCTTGTCCTGATCATAACCTACAGGAGGGTCTTGTACAACCTATAGGAGGGTCTTGTACTGATGATAACCAAGGAGGTTCATTTGGTCACACTAACCCACCGCTATCGAGTCTATTGGAACTCAAAGTGATCTTCTATTAGGTTTTTGGGACTGTATTATCTTTAGGGGTGCAGGTAAGACAGCCTTATCTCTCTCATACCAACTCACGGGTTGGAACTGATGACCTTGGCAGCCCCACGCCTGGCCCCCAGTGCCCCAAGGGCTCATGTTGAGCCAGGTGAGCGCTCACTGTGGAAATGAGAGTAGGTGTATGCTCACTTTTTATAGGAAACTCTCTCATGAGCTCTCGTCACTGACTTCTAAAGAACCCCGATCAGTGAAACAGGAAGCCATACTTTCATGTTCTAACCCTGTGGCAGAAGAACACCAGCTTTTCTCTAGCAGCTGTTTACACATGTGTGCTTTGTGTTCGTTCCATGTTTTACATCTTGGCATTATGTTTTAGCTCTTTAACTTTTTCTGCTTCTGATCAAAGGCTTCTGATCAGGCTTGCAGGCCTAACCTTAGTTTGTTTTTCAGATGCTTTAGTTTTCTCCTGTAACTTAACAAAATTAAAACCTTTCAAAAGGAAAGATTATTTAAAACCATAGTGAGTTTTCTTATTTATCGTTGGACCAGTCTGCTCTGTTTATTTTACCATAGATAATTTGTCTTTATTGGTCTGTGCTCATGGTCTCTCGTCTGGATCTATTGTCAGGAGAACTCAGTCCCTAGAGAAGTACATCATGCTTGGTAAAGTACAAGAGCGGTGAAGAAGAGGAACATTTTCCTTCAGATGGGCGGGCACAGTGGGCGGGCGCAGGCACAGGGACAATTGTGAGGACATATAGGTGCGGGCAGGGCTTCGGGCTATTGTGCACAGAGTGGCTTGGGTTGGAATGGAATCAATGGCACCTAACAACAGACAATATATAATGATACTTTTCTCCATTACTTTGAGGTTTGAGATAACCTAGATCAGACCCTTTCGAATGGATTTATTTGTCTTATGACATGCCCTGATCATTTCTGAGAACAATATATATACATGCGCATGGCCAAGATTATGACTGTGCCTTAATCTAATGTCAGAAATTATTTGCTTGAGTTCAGACTGTTTTGTTGAAAATTCCCATATTCATTTGGTGTATTAAGAAAAAATAGAGAAGACAACTCTGAGGATCTAACACTCGTGGAAATAGAACAGCTCAAAATTTGAGTGTAGAACATTAGAGCCTTAAATTGATCCCTGGGGAATGTGCCACGAATCCAGTTATGAGAGAAACCATGCCACAACCTATTGCCAATGATGTTGTATGGAATGTACTTTATAATGTAATGCAATCATGTTCCACGATGAAATCTGGTGCAACGCGCTCAATCAGTTGAGGGTTGCAATAGTTTAGGATGGAGCCTAAATCTCATCACTTCTAAGTTACAAAAAAAACCCCAAAACAAAAACAGAAAATATACATCGAGGTCACTTGTAGGGCAGAGAGATACCATGCGAGGAATGCTAAGAACAACTGAATGCCGACAATTACTGACAAGGAAGGCACCAACATGGCAGTAACTGATGTGGACTTGTGGCCCCCAAACCTGATAGAAAATAAATTGCTGTTCTTGAAGCCACCCACCAGGGGTCATTCGGTTAAAGTAGGGACAAGGACACCTTGTAAGATGCCAAATGTGGACTGTAGCTTGAAACATCCCTAGCGGAATCCATCTGCTTTTTGTAACTCTTCTGATTGTTACGGAAGCCTTGGCTTCTATTCATCATCAAAAATACAATTTCAGAGTCTACCATAAGACAAAAAGGTGGAGTTTGGAGATGGAGGAATGAGCTCTATAAAATTTTTAGCTTTCACCAGCAGATTGATGATTTGACTGGGTCACTGAAGGTTTTGGTTCTGTGGGTTATGGATGGAGGAAATCTGAATATACCATTGGAGAAGTGTCTGCTGCAAAGGTGAAGAGCTTCTATGTTGGAGCCTGGGAATTGTGGCTGGTTAGGAGGCAGCAGGGGAGATAAGGGTGCGGTGTGAGCATCATGGCTTCCCTCTTCTGGGTTAAAATCCCACAGGAAGTTTTCAGCTGGGCTAAGGGGAAAGCCATCACAGGGCACTCTTCCTGCTTATTATGCTCAACGGTGGTCGGGAGATGACAAAGTTAAAGATGCAGGGCTGTGCCCGAGTTGTCTCCATGGATCCTTGACTGCTGCATAAACACACCAAGAATCTGTCCATACTGGCAGGAAGTTGATTCTGACTCACAGCCACCACAGACAATTTGGATCCTGCTTTCACAGACCACCCCCTCAAGAGAGAGTCTCTGTTTCAAGAGCCATAAACAGTGGCTTTCTAGGAGACAGTAGGGGGGGAGGCGGGGAGCATGGAGGAGTCTCCAGTGGGGTGGTCAGCCACCCCATTAGACACTGACCAAAAAAGGGAATAAATCAGTCTTACCAGGTAGACCTTGGCAGAAACTATGATGAGAGACAAGAGGACACGGCTGGTTGTTGCGACATCTTACTTATCTAGTGTTAGTCACGACAGCAAGGTGCTCAGGTGGCACGGTGACAATCTGTCAGGCTGCTAACCACAGGGTCAGCGGTTTGAAACCAATGCTGCAGGAGACAAAAACGAGGCTTTCTGCTTCTGTAAGGAGTTACTGTCTCAGAAAGCTACAGGCAACTCACCCTGGATCTGTAGGGCCACCAGCGTGCTGGTGGACTTGACGGCAGTGGGTTTGAGGTTGATTCTGTGACAATTAGCAGAAGTGGGTCGCTTTCATGGTGAGAAGTGAATTTTCTCACCAGTTAGGATGACAGCAGTGCAAACATAGGTGCCTGTTGTGGGAGTTTTGCTGTTTCTATCAAAACTGGGGGAAAACCTCTCATCTTAGTTCCTCTGACTTTCCAGAGTGATACTCCCCGTGTTGTGTGTCAACCCCCCAGAATGTGCTGGTTTTCTTCTCCACCCAATCTGCTCCTTCTGTGTCAAAGGTTGAGTGACTGACAACAGGCTTTCCACCAACACGGCCTTATTATCATAACAAAGAATCCTATCTCCAATGGAAAAAGGGGAAAGTCTTTGAATAGAGGGGGTTTAGATTTACAGTACATGTTTTGGGGGAACCCCTAATTCAATTCATAACACACAGGTGGAAGCTTGTTAGAAAGATGCAATTCGTCAATGAAAAT